>OMKP01090257.1:0-18059 GCA_900302375.1 Bathygadus melanobranchus | reverse complement strand
ATCTTCATGACAGAAAACAGCTGCTCACACAGGTATGTGCTGCCGAACATGCACAGCATGCGGCGGCTTGCAGGCGAAGATGCGGCATTGTTTCAGGGATAAAACGGGGAAACTGCCCTGCCCCTGCCCCAACAGCATCGTACTTGGCCTTAAGTGTGCTGTTACACTGAAGTTCAATTAGCTCCATTTGGACGCTCACTGCTGCGCTATTCACATCAACTGTGAATGGATTGCTGAACAGTTCAAAATTGTATTTCTCGGCTTCAAAGTCTGCAAATCGCCTTGCAAACTCTGTGTGTAGTGCGCTCAGTTTCTCAGCAAAATGTGCACTTGGGAACACAGTGGAGGTGAGCTCCTTTGTGATTGTCAGTGAACAGTGAAAGTGTCCCAAGTTGCCTTGCTGCATCTGAGTCTCCCACAAGTGCAGTTTTGTTTGGAAGGCTTTCACTGCGTCATACATGTCAGTGATCACATGGTCTCGTCCCTGCAGTTGTAAGTTCAGTTTGCTGAGATGATCAGTTATGTCACACAGAAAATCCAGGTCACACAGCCACTTTTTGTCACGGAACTATCGTGTCTCTGCCTTTCTTTTCGATAAAACGACAGATTTCCTTCCGCAACTCAAAATACCTCTTGAGCACTTTCACCCTGTTAAGCCATCTCACCTCCGTGTGATAGGGCAAATCATCGTATTCTGATTTTAGCTCATCAAGAAAAGACTGTGATTTAAACCTTTTGCCCTGATAAAGTTAACTGTCTTCGTTACAGTGCTCATGACATGTTCCATGCTCAGTACTTTACCACAAAGTGCCTCCTGGTGTATAATACAGTGATAGGCTGTCAGCTCACCTGGGCAGTTCTCCTCCCGCATTTTTTGTCTCATCCTCCCGACCAATCCATTCTTTTCACTACACATAGTAGGCGCTCCATCTGTCGTCAGTCCCGTTAGTTTGTCCCAGGGCAACTTCATTTCATTAACACAGCGCTCCACTTCTTGAAAAATGTCCTTTCCAGTCGTCGTGTCATGCATTGATCTAAGTCCCAGAAACTCCTCTGTGACGGATTAGTTGGAATCCACTCCACGAATGAAAATGGACAGTTGAGCAGTATCTGTAGTATCATATAAAGTCTTTCGCCTTTTCCAGTAGCTGCTCCTTTAGATCGGTGGCAAGCTCATCCACTCGGTCGGCAACTGTATTTCTGCTGAGGCTAACATTAGCAAATGCTTGTCTTTTATCTGGGCACACTACTTCGCTAACTTTAAGCATGCATTTCTTCAGAAAGTCTCCTTCTGCAAATGAGCGGCCCAATTTCACAATTTATTCTGCGACAATAAAACTGGCTTTCACTGTAGCCTCATTCTGCGACCTTGCTTTAGTGAACATGGCCTGCTGTAACAGGAGGGACTTCTTTAGCTCAGCTATCTTCTGCTGCCTCTGTTGTCTATCCAGTTTCCGGTATTTGTCATGGTGTTTTGTCTCATAATGTCTCCTAATGTTGTATTCTTTCATCACGGCCACATCTGCTCCACAAATTAGACATACAGGTTTATCTTTGTTGAGAGTGAACAGGTATTCTACCTCCCACCTGTCTTGAAAACCTCTGTTTTCACTGTCCACTTTTCGTTTTGACATTTTGGTTTTCGTCTTGGAAGCTCGTTTGCTTTGGAACTGATAGTGGCTTAGCTGCTAATTAGCTATATTAATATGCTTTAGCCAGTGATTGTATAGATATGTTTTCCACAGTCAATGGCTTTAGCATGAATGGGGCGGGCCGCAGGTGTTTAAACGATGCGGTGCGTATGTTGCAATGCATTTTGGGATTTGTAGTACCCATAATGTGCCCAGAGCCCATAATGCCTACAATGCGCCAGTATCAGAAAGGGCCAGTATTAATAGAAAATCAAAACCATCTCACGGGCCAGTTATAAACATTCCGCGGGCCTTGAGTTTGACATATGTGCACTAAATGTAAATGTAATACTCATCAGTATTGGTGAGTGGTTTTTGATTTGAATAGTAGAATAGAACACCAGGACACAGGTGGATGTTGAATAAAGCGGTTTATTTTAGAGTTTGTAGTATTATGGACAGAGCACATGGAGCAAAGCTAGCATGCTTGCGATCTCTCAAATGTGTGTGGTGGTGGCTGGTTTAACTTGTGGGCATTGATTAGCCAATGCACCACAAGTGTGCAGCCACCTTCAACAAATCATCTATTCTGGGCAACTCCTACATGAGCTGGAGTTCTGTCTTTAAACTGGATAGGAATCTCGTAGCATCTCTGCCTTGCAGGAACGCGGGTTCCCCCCATTGAACCCCACAAGAAAAACATGCAGAAGAACAGATTGCTCTTGTCCCTGACCACGACTGAACTGAGCACTTGGACTGGGTCCCCGGGCGCCGTACTGATGGCTGCCCACTGCTCCTGGCTTCCCCTGGGGGAGGACGGCCAGGATGGGTTAAAGGCAGAGGTTCAATTCCGCCGGCAACCGCTGAAACCGCGTGTGTGTTGTGTGCTGTGATTTTTTAATTGGCTGATTACACATAAAGTGTGCCAGTGAGGCCTTTGTAATCTTATCCACTGTAAGAGTGTAGTTTCTAATCATTTTTGTAATCAATAAAGAATTTTATTAAGAAATGGGAAGTTAGTGTGGTCAATCTTTTGCCCCTCTGGAAAAAAAGGAATTATTGGATCATTTCCTAACTGTTTTTCAGATTACCATCAAAATCCTGTAGGCCCAACAACAAAGCCAGTAGGCCAGAGAGAGACAGGTTTTAAAAAAGGTGTGTTGTGGTGATGTGGCAATTATGGGAGTATGGTAATTATGGGAGGTAATTTAGGAGCTTTACTACATGTGGGCAGTAGCTATTCTTGTGGCACTTGGTTCGAGTCTACAATCCAGAACCTCTTTCCAGAGGGGAGCGCTTGGAAGACGTGATGAGCTGGATGGCAAGTGTGGGGAAAAAATATTGAATTATTTATAAGAAATTATTTAATAAATACATTGAATTTAAACCCATAAAACATTTAAAATAATTAGCAACTTTTTAAAGACAAAGACTATTGGCTTCCATTTGTTTTCAGATTTGTGGTTACAATTGCCAGTATGAATTACCAAACATATAATGGGAAAATTCATTAAAATGCAGGAAATTGCGTCTAAAATGTCAACATTGACAACTTGCACAATAGAATAGAATGATCAACTGTATTGAATGCTTCTGACAAATCTACCAAAATGGAAGCACAAGTCATCTTAAAATCCAAGGCATTTACAATATACAGTTGTGGTTGCAGTAATAGTGCTGTGAAAGCTATAATTTGAGTGTAATTTGGTAGAAATGCCATAGCCATCCTTCAACTGTGAAATCCTCTGAGATTGTTTGATTTGTATTTGTATTTATTACTTTATTTGACAGGGACAATGCATATTAATAACATTTCTGAAAATATGCCAGTTAGCCAAAAGGCAAATTTTCATCTGTACTCCCGGGCAGGCAGTAGTTGAAAGCACAAACATTAAGAATAGAAGCATTAAAAATACATAAAAGCAGATAAACATGTATATACATATATGGTTGACTGTGCTCTGTATGAGACATTTTTGCGTTACAGCAAGGCCTACAAGAAATAGAATGGATTTGTAATAAGTATTCTGCTTATAGAATAAGCAGTGATACTTGAGCAGTGATACTATTACTTGAATGAGAGGCTAAAACTGAACAGTGATTTAGTAATGGCAATAAATAATCACTATGAACCTATCTGTCAAATATCTGTGCTGTATATATGATATTCATCATATTGAAGAAATAATATTTTAATAAAACCCAGTGATTCAGACACAGCCTTTATTGATTTAATAAATACAATAAATATGAAACCCACCAAAAATGTGAAGATAATTTACTTGGCTTGCATAAAACAAATAACAACCTCAATATTAGACATGGTACATTGGACTAGTTGTAACAATGACCCAGAACCCCCTTCCCTAGCAAAAAAGGGGAAGTGAACCCAAAATCATTTGTTTTGTTTTAAACGTGGTAATATGTCTTATATGATCTTCACCACAGTAATAACTGGTGATAACTGGTGTAAGATACTGTTTTTGCCAGTCTCCGCCAACCGGTTTGTGTGTGGCGTAAAAGCTACCGCAAAGTTAGCCCAGAAAGCATTTTCTAAAATCTGTGTTCAAATTTGACCTGAAACAGGGGGTTCTCTTACACTTTCAAAGAGTACTTCAATGGAACATACACACAAATGATCTCGCACAAAACACAACTGCAAGGGATGGGGTGTTTTCTCATAGGATGCGTCTGGATATTCAGGAGTGTCTGGTTGCATTGGGTACTGGTCATACGGCAAGCGCTGAGAGTGCCATGTCCCTTTCCTCTATCAGCTCAACAGCAGTGGTGTCCATCTTACTCTGGGAGAAGTCATTGATGGCCAAGCCGTCCACAATCTTCCAAGACTTGTCCTGGGAAATGGAAATAAAATATATGGATATAAATAAATATCTATATAATTTTCTAATTTTGTTTTTTTTTTAAAGTATGGATTCATAATATTTGGTATATATGTTATATATATATACTATATATATCCTTATATATATACTTTTGATGTTGTGTTGAACATGAATCACCTGAATTTTTTTTATCAGCTAATTAATAGTTATGTTCAAGTAATGTAATTTTATGTAGCCCTATTGGTTGGAATTTGACATAGATACATAGATGGTAAATGGATTGCATTTATATAGCGCTTTTATCCAAAGCACTTCATCCCCTCACATTCACTCATTCATAAACCGACGGTGGTGCCAAACATGCAAGGAAATAACCAGCTCGTCGGGAGCAGTTAGGTGTCTTGCTCAGGGACACCTCGACACTTGGGGGAGCTGGGGATCCAGCTGTCTGGCAACCGGAAACTAGTTATACTGCCTGTGGCAGTTCTCTCTCTACCACAAGCCACATTAGTGGCTTCTGTAGGGTTCCTCAAGCACCCGGACACAGGAAGGTGGGGAATAAGCCGGTTTATTGTAAGTTTTGAATTTAAATGAACAGAGCAGGTGGTGACTAGCTAGCATGCTAGCGCTCTTCCCCTGAGTGTGTGTGGTGGTGGCAGGTTTAACCTGTGTGCACTGATCAATCAATGCACCACAGGTGTGCAGCCCCACCCAGCCCCAGACTAACTTGGGCCAAGTGAGGCTGCTTAAACCAGCCACCAACCACACAAACTCCACACTGCCCATTAGATAGATAGATACATAGATATAGATTCTTCTGAAGACTAATTCACAAGGTTTCAGAAGACTATAGTGTATTTCTACAGTGGCCAGTCTACTACACAGGTTTGATTTTTAAACCTTTCCAGTAGAGACCCATTCCATGTCTGCAGATCCCTGCCCCCAGCAACATGATTGGTCGAAATAAATTTGAAGCAAAAGAAAATGAAATTACCTGTTCACCCAGATCTGCCATCAGACTCACTAAATGATCTGAAGTCTGATTTGTGAGACTACAAGGGTAACCTAGCTCCCCAAGGGTGTGGAGAAAGGACAATATATAGACTTTTACTTTATTACTTCACCAATTATCTATAATTAGGGATTATAGATAATTGTTATAGATATTGTCATGCTTTACCTAAGCAAAAATAAATACATGTAGATGTCTGCTTATTCAGACATCGACATGTTATTTATTGAAACAAAGACAAAAACAGGAACAGACTTACCTTTATATGTACAGGGAATGAGTAGACAAGGTCCTCTGGGACTCCATAACGGTTACCATTGGAGTACACACCCATGGAGATGAACTCTCCCTGAAAAGCACAGTGAGAAGTTTATACAATGTATAGATGAATTGTAGGACATGGCAGGTCCCTGGCACCCAGCGCTAACCTCAGGGGTTCCTAACCACATGTCCCTCATGTGGTCACAGATGGCCTTGGCAGCAGACATGGCACTGGACAACTTCCTGGCCTTAATGACCGCTGCACCTCGCTGCTGGACAGTCTGGATCAAAAAGTACAAGGATGTGAAGGATGTGAATAATACATTGTATTTGTTTAGTAGTAGCTCGGTTCAACTTACAGCAATGAAGTCACCCTTCAGCCAGGCATCATCTTTGACAGCCTCGAAGCAGGCAAGGTCACTGCCAGCCATGTTGACTTTGCAGTGGTGGACATCTGGGTACTGGGTGGACGAGTGGTTTCCCCAGATGATCACATTCTTTACATGGGTGGCGGGAACACTGCAACGCATCGCCACCTGGTGGACAAACAGTGTTGTTCATACAGTACTGGAACCTATATCTACGTGGTATTAGTGCACATTTTGGCTACAGCTTCCCAAAACATTTGTTTAGTGATAGGGACATTTTCTGCTCACAAGATTGATCTTTTAGTTTTTACATTCTTGGACATTAATGGAAGTTTTTTAATATTGAATTATTTTTACATACAGAAAAGTGTGAATAAGCAGACTGTTGCTTTCACAGGTCTGTTTTACAGTGTGAACCCAAGCCGTGGGTCTGGTTAGCATCTGTACAGTGCCAGACTACACAGTGGAAGAACGGCATTACATTTTCTCCCACAATTACCCTTCAGATGTCAAATTCACAAAATGTATTTTCGTGTATAGTAACTCAGCCTATAGTAACTAAAACAGCCACCGACCTGGGAGCAGGCCCTGTTGTGGTCTAGACGGGTGAGGCAGGAGAAGTTCTCTTTAGGGATGGAAGGAGCAGACTTTGCTGCAATCAAACAGTTAGTGTTGGCAGGGTTCCCCACGACCAGCACCTTGGGCACAAACACACATGCACTTTATTCAAGAGTGGGAAGTAAGGTGCAACAGCGAATGACAATAAAAATCATCAATTTACATCGACCAGTGATTTAGAGTAAGTTGCTGTTGAGGACATTGCAAGTGGGCCATCAAGTTAATCTTCATGAAAATACTAGGGATGGGTCATGATTTCCGACTATTCGAATAGTCACCAAATTATATATAAATTTAAAAAAACCCACCCTGAATAGTTTATGTGAATACCGTCTTGTCTTGAAGAATACATTTTCCCTTGTTTTACACGCCCCCAGTCCACACGGGGGCAGTATAGCCTTTGCTATAGCACTGTGATATTGGTTAGCTAAAAGTGATGGCTGCAATAGTTTTCACCAATGTACAGAACTAACTGACTAGAAAGTCAGTTTAACCTGTATGTTATACAGTCTATGTGAGTCAAATTCACACCGGAGCTGCACTTTCCTCGCAGTTTACTGGCTTTTTACTGTTGCAGAGCTGGCAGGATACGCTTCTAAACAGCCATTTTAATGTCAGATCCATTGGGGACATTTTGAAATGTGAGACATATGTTGTTTGATTGCATTTTTAGTTAGGCTAGTTTAGGGCAGCGTACTTTGTAATTTGCCTGTTGTGTTGAAATATCTCTATATTGACGTATACACTGCTAGACACACAGGACTCATACCTGTGATCGCGTCTAGTTCACCACGTCAGATCTCTAATTCGGAGCGTGAATATCAATACAACAATAGGGGGATAAAAGAAGATTATGTTTTGTGTATCTTTACCTAGCCCCATTTAAATCCACTTCTTGTGTCAGTTATTTAAATCCATGGTTTGAGCTCAAGAGTTCAAACTATGGATGTAAACAACCAACAAAGTGACACAAGATGTGGATGTAAAAGTTAATTTTGCAGTGGATGATCGAAGTATATTTGAGTAAACTGGCTGAGATATCCAATATAACACATTATGTTGCTATGGCAACAGAATGTAACCCAGTGGCGTAGTGTATTACGGAGCCTGACGGCACTAATCTTTACCCAAATTGCTTCATCATTTCGAGGATGATTGGTCAATTGGCCCAGTGGAGTTGTCGGGTGTGAGGAAGCAGTGGGTCCACTGCGGTAGAAATAAGGAAGCCCTAACTCAAAGGCAATACCTTCAGATCTAAAGACCATATTAAATAAGGCAGTCAGAGGAGAACTTTATCAAGTTCCTTTTCAAAATGTCTGATGATGGTGAGGGGGTGTTTTAAAAATAGACATAGTTTAAACATCACTTCAACAACTTTGATGTAGTACATTCCTTTATACAATGTTAGTGGCAGGTGGCCGCTGTCTTATATGAGGACTCTGCATTTCTCATTTTCTTATGCTCTTCAACATGCAGACATTTTACCTTGACAGTCTTCTTGGAAAACTTGTCCAGGGCTGCTCCCTGGCTCTTGAAGATGGCTACATTGGCCTTCAGCAGATCCTTCCTCTCCATTCCATCCCTTCTAGGCATGGAGCCCACCAAGATGGCAACATCCAGGTCCTTGAAGGCCACCTCCTCCTTATCAGTAGAGACAACCTCTGTGGAGACATGAGGTTTTTCCTGTGGTGGTTTGTATAACAAATGCCTTGTTGTGCACTTAAAATATTCCCCAGTTGAACAGACCCTGATTGTTTTTAGTGTGTGTGCCAAAGTGCCAAATTTGTTCCCTGACAATTGCCTCTCACTTAGCGCCAGGAGGGCTTTTTAAGAAGAATTTCTAACGAAGAATTCATCACAAATGGCTACTGTTACACATTTGTAAAACTTGACCGAAGAATACAAATTGACAGGTGCAAACTATGGGTGAATCAAAACCATTTCATTGTGGATTAATCTTTTTAGTCCCACTACCATGGATTATGAAACAATCTCAACTGAACAAACATGTATGAAAGAGTAGAAAGAACATAGAGAAATGGGTTCAACAAATAGAGCTGCTTAAAATGTTGTTTCTGCTTAAAATACATAAATAGCAGACCATTGAACAATGGTCACATGTGGCCAGTGTTTACACCCATTTCTGTACACCTAACATTGTCTTTGTAAATACAGGGGCCTCACTCAGTGCCTGTCCAAACAAAGCAAAGAACAGAACGATTTCAAAGGAAAAATGGTCACAATGGAGATGGCACATAATGGTGACTCACAACTAAAGGGCATTGGTCACTATAATAAGGTCAAGACAGGATAGGTATTTTAAAACACATGGGTACTTATAATGTGGATGATCCGATTTAGGATTCTAGTGGTGGTCATGTAACAAAAACACAATGTCGTCAAAAAGGATTACGGAATGTTTCCATTTTTAAAATAAATGACATCACTGGCGCTGGCGATTAGTTGATGAATTGTGTGATAATGCATGTATCTTAAATGATAATTGATTAATTGCTACAAAAATCTATTTACAATCATTAGAAAATAAATACCTGCTTTTTTTACCTTCAAGTACAAAGTAGATGTTACATCCAATGTGGAAGATGAAACAAAGTAGATAGTAGAAACAAAGCACCTTTAATCCAAAAGGCAATCAAAGTAAGTCAAACTAAAAGACCAAAAAATACTTATATATGGTGAATGTTATCATTACCCCTCAGCAGTGGGAGGGCACAGTCTTGAAGCTCCATGACAACGCCATCCAGGACTGACAGCATTGGTGAAATGTCCAAAAGGAGCAGGCTGATTGGCTAATCGTAGGTACAAGTTTGTAAACAGAAAAGGAAGAGAAAAGAGAGTAAAATGTGAAGTACTCTTGTTCTGACCAAAGTTTCCATTATGCGTTGCTTTTACAATCATGTCCTTGCAGTGCTACCTATTGCTCAGTATTGACTGTGGCCCAACCCTAAGCACTACAAAACAATACATTTCTACCAATTTCTAACTTCATGTGTAAACTCCAAGCCACTCACACATACATACATACATACATACATTTAATTAACCCTAATTGTTAGGCTACCTGATCCTTCCCGAAGACATCTCCCTTTGCAACGCTGAACAGAAGGGAATAGGCAATCTGCCCAGCTGCACCGGTCACCAACACTCGAATTGGTTGAGCCTGCAATACAATAAAGACTTTAAGGGAATATGATGAACCTGACGAATCAAATGTCCGACACGGGTTGTGTGCAATACAAGTGCGCGCGCTCGGTGCGCAAATATAGATTTAAGAGCGTAGCCAGAGTTCAAAAATAGCACATCTTGTCAGCCAAAAGTTCGCAGCTCAATCGTTACAGAAATGGACTAGATATTCAAAGGCCATGGTTTGCGATCGCAAATCTATTACCACCAATAACTTAACAAAGATGTCTTAACAAAGATCGACAAAAATAAAAATAAATTCAAAAAAATAGTTTTTTTTAATACTTTACTTTACACATGTTGAAGTCAATGGAAGTCAAACCCACCAACAACCACACCGTGTACACATTCGGGTATGAAAGTATGCGGCGGTAATTAGCCATAGACAATTAAACTGTTAAAACTGGAAACTTCACTTACTGCCATAATCTATTGCATGTTTGGTCACAAAATTGTCTGTTGTCTTTTCGGGATAACGTTATCGAATATTTACTCACCATACTCACACCTCCGCTTTGACTGCTCTACCACTTCTATGCAATTGGCGAGTCACAGCTACTTATTTGAGTGGCACGGTCGCAACATTTAAAACAATTTACGGCAGAGCGGCAATTGTGGTAACTGTAGTTCTATGTATTTTTATTGTAGATATGGGATTAACATAACACAAAATCGTATACATTCATGCATAGAATACGCATCATTGATGGGATATTTTACGCAGTCCTACATGAGATTATGTCGTTACGTCCTAGTCGAGTATATAGGTATTATTTCATTGAGGATGGTTGAATGTATGAATGTCAAGTTTCCAGATGGAGAGGTGTAAGCTGCGCACCCTGTTGCTTGCAATTGCTTAGCAACCCTCAGAGCAACCCTAAACACATACTAGAGCACTTGTTAGCAAGATGCATGCCTTGTAGCTAGCTGAGGATGTCAGCTATTTATTAGCTGTAATGATGCTAACACGTTTACATCAAAATCTATACTTTGCTACCTAATTTTGGTATCGTAGCAGCCTGACAGTCAAATCTAGTTGTAACCCAACACCAAAACCTTTGCCGTCTGCGACGCTGAAATAGGCAAGGTAATAACAAGCACAGAATTGAGAACTGTCAATTGTTTCTCGCCCGCTACACACAACACAATCGCATGACATAAAATACATGTAAAAAGAGGGTTTGGTCCTAGTTCTAATTAAAGTTCTTCGGCAGTGCCCTAAAATCACTTTTATTTTATTTCCTTTAAATCATGTCGTTGCTGCTGCTGTGCTGCTGCTGCAAAATGCTTTATGAGGAAAACACATCCAATAGAATACAGACAAATAATACAAATAAAAACTATAAAACAACACAGTAAAATCAAACCACAGATTGAAAACAAAAGCGAAAAAGAAAGGTGCATCATCAATTAAAAGCCAGTATACGAATGGGTTTTTATATTTGCTAAGATATTGATGTTACGTTTTCATACTAGACCCCGGGAGCAAAAATCTTGGGCAATCGCGAGGCACATAAGGAATTAAAAGGTATATATATATATAAGTATAGCTGATTATTTTGTGTGTGCTGTTCTTTTCTAATTACACTAGATGTCAGCATAAGGCTGCGTTTACATCTATACACACGAGGCAAAGAGTGCTTCTGAGATGGTTCACTAGAAGTGTTTTATCGAATTATGTACAGTGGATTTCTTCTGATAAATCTATCTTGTCATCAGTGCACACATTCCTGAGTAAAGGTGTTTTTTTTCTAACCTTCTGGGTGTCTATGGTTATCATACATACACAACAGTTTTACTATTAATTAGAATAATATTCTAAAATAATTTTCTATGATACTACATTATGTTGTCTAAGTTAATACAAAATCTAAAAAAAGAAATATAAGATACCATCTGATATTATCTTAGATACTAAGAATATATTTTACATATCTTTGTTTTAAACCATCCATATTCCCTACTATTATGTTTTTAATACATTATGTTAACCAGCCCTACAGGAAAATAGGACAAGACTACATAAGACAAAGATAAAAAAAGCTGTGTGAGTGTGTGTCCCTTTAATGGCAGGCTTGACATATTTACTGTAGTTTCCAACGCCAGTTGGCCTTGTTGCATAAGCGGTGCTTCACTGAGTTGAGTTCTTGTGAATGCTCTGCCTGCAGAAATAGCACTACCCCAGTTCTGAAATGCTGTGATCGTGTAGCTGTGTCAGGGCGAGGCCTTGGGCTGTGGCAAATGTTTCTCACATATACACCCACACACGAATACACACACACACACGCCTCTGTGGGGGAAACCTGAGACGGGGCTTTTACTGAGAAGTGTCAGCTCCCATCAAGCATGGAAAGGAGGGGCTTAATCATAGAGAACACAATCCTCATCTGCAAACACCCAGCTAAATCACTGAAACTTCATCAAATTGTCATTCAGGTGTGCCGTGGAATTTTGTGACAACCATACATTATTATTGCAATATATACGATACAAAAAGTTATGAATTCATTTTTATTTACTATATCAGTACTTGGTATGCACTCATTTCCCAATATAGAGGCAAATTCTGTTATATTTTATTGAAAGTTGAAAGTGAGGGCTGTTAGCCTGCAAGTCCCAAGCCTCCGAACAGGTTCTTGCCTGATTGAATGGGAAAGTGCATGTGCGTTTTTGTATGCGCGGATTAATAGTTCTTGCCATTGCCGTGGTGATGTAGCGATGCCTGGATAGGTCTGATTATGGGACGCACAGGATGGGGGCAGGGGCTTGAGGCATGTGGAAGGGGTGGGCCAAAAGTTGAACTTCAGTTAACTTTATGCAAATGAACATGTAGTGCAGCGCCCGTTTGCCCATGTAATTTGACAATCGGCATTCAAGACAATCATACTGGTGGATTTGTGTTGAATTTAATTTCCTGGTTTTAAGCACCTCCATCAACAACTTTGTACGCCTATCACCGGACCTCAGCTGAGGCTATTCCATCGTTATCAACCCTATTTTCTAACTTTGGATCTTTTAACTCAATTTGCTGTTTTTCCAAATGTTTGTTTGTGATTAGAAAATGTAACTGATAAGCATTACACTGAAGGACAACATTGTAAACTGCCACAAGCAGCAACTAGTGATGACATTGCGTTTGGTCAGGCCAGTGCGTGGGTGCATTTAAGACAGAATGCCTGTCTGTACTGTAAATCTATTGGATGGCACGTTACGTCATGCGGCGTGCTGGGTCAAAGTAGAAATAATTTGCAGACATTGTAATTCTCATCTTCACGGTATAAATACCAGACTGTAATCTTTGCGGGCCTGCTGTGGTTCGGTTTCGCTAGATTGTAGTCTTGTCTATGACTGCATCAAGTAGCCAGAATCTGTCAAGTGATGACAGCTATATAACAGCTATATAACAGAAGGTCAGCTACATAAATGCCTTGGCCATGCTATAGTGACCATGAAAACCTTGTGACAAAATGATATATCCAAAAAAGATATCTCTTGTTACGCTCACTATATGTTCGTTAAAACGTGTGTGTGTGCGTGCGTGCATGCATGCGTGCGTGTGTGTGTTCTGCTTTGTGCCACCTGTCAGAGACAGAGTCACAGAGCCTTCCTCTCCAAACTGTCACTCCATTCATGTCTGAAAGAGCAGACATGGTTGGTGTGTGTGTGTGTGTGTGTATATATATGTGGTGTTTATCTTGACCTTTTCATTTAGCAAGGACATCTGACAACAACTTTAAAGACCCTCACTTTGCTGGCTTTTTGACAGGTGTGTGTGTGTGTTTTTAATTATTTGAGAAGGTGATGGTGGAACTGCTCTGAAATATACCATGTACACACATACACACAAAACCTTTTTCATACCTACGCCATCTTCTTTTCACAAGATGATGACACCTGCACCTTTCACTCCGTCACACAAGTGACACAAGAGACCTGCTAGACTTGCAGTTACACAGAGATGGTCTTTGAAGTAGACCTGTGATTATGTAGCTGCTAGATGTATTTGCTTTCCTGTCCTCGGGCAGTGCTATCCGGCTAATAAACCCGGCATGTGGAGTCTGGACCAGGGTAGGGCTTTAGCTTTACCAATATACCACTGACAGACTCCACTACTATACCCTTGTCTTAGCGTAGATAGACATTTAGGTGAGACACAAATGAGCAAAACCTAAGAAATGTTTCTTGCATGTGTGTACTGAAGAGACTACTGGAAACATGGACACATACAATTTTGTGACACAGCAGCCACTCCTGTGTGGGTAGCACCTCTTAAATACATGTCCCCTTGTGATCACACATCCCTCTCCCCAGGCCTGACATCCTCGGGAGGGTGAATGAGGACCAGAAGGCATCATGGCGGGACATGGCATCGGCAATTCCATGGCGCTGTCCTGGCCTGTGAATGACAGAGAAGTTAAAAGGCTGGAGGCTTAACTAGTTACCCTGCTGTTTGTCTCTTGTTGTTTTTAGCCATCCATTGTAATGGGTGTATTTGAGCGTTTCCAGGGCCCACTTTATGGCTTGGCACTCTTTCTCAACTGTGGCATAGACTCTCTT
Organism: Bathygadus melanobranchus; assembly: GCA_900302375.1. Taxonomy (NCBI): domain Eukaryota; kingdom Metazoa; phylum Chordata; class Actinopteri; order Gadiformes; family Macrouridae; genus Bathygadus; species Bathygadus melanobranchus. The sequence continues at coordinate 3,565 of OMKP01090257.1, read as the reverse complement.
GGAAACAACTTCCGACTCAAATAAATATCTGGGTTTCCTCACCTTTGTTGACCTGGGCTAGCACAGCACCCAGACCCACCTCCGAGGCATCTACCTGGACCACAAACACATTACTGAAGTCAGGAGCAGAAAGAACTGGTTTTGCACACAAGGCACTCTTCGGGTTGTGAACCGGGAGTGTTTCTTTGTTGTCAGTTCTGTGAGAGGGGCGGCTACCATGGCAAATTCAGGGATGAATTGTCTGTAATCGTTAGCAAGGCCCATCTCACCTGCTTCTTTGTCAAGAGTTTTGACCAGTTTGACGAGGACCTGCCCGATGGTGTACCCCAAGTAGTCTCACTGAAGGCCAGCTTACATTTCTTTGGATTCGCCATCAAGCCTGCTTGTCGGAGGGACTCCAGGATCTTCTGCACATAGGGTAAGTGGCTTTCCTAGCTTGGGCTCTGAATCACCACATCATCTAAATAGGCAGAGACATATCCTTGATGGGGTTTGAGTACCTGATCCATCAAGCGCTGGAAGGTGGCGAGAGCCAAGGGAACCTGCCCAATACCCCTTTGTGAGATCAAGGGTGGTTATGAAACGTGCTTTGCCAAGGCTTTTTATAATTAGCTCATCCACACGAGGCCAACATCTTTGTTACCTCCTCATCAATCAGTTTATTGCAGCCGTCCGGTACTCGATATGGCCTTTGGTTCACAGTTTTTCCTGGTAGGGTGCGTATTTCATGTTCCACAAGGTGAGTGCAGCCTGGGAGGGTTGAAAAAACATGATTACCATCCACTAGCTCCTCTGCTTGCTGCAGTTGGTGCGGGGAGAGGTCTGGGCCAAAATGGAGATTCTTTCGTCTCTCTGGAGGGAAGAAAATTGAACAATGCCTCTCAATCATGCCATTTCTTTAGTAGGTTAACATGGTACATTTGTTGGTTGCCGTACTTTGTAATTGACTTCCCCTAAATCTTCAGTTTTAGCAGGTCATAATCCTGAGCAATACTGGCCTCTAAATCCTGAAAGGCTTTAAATGGCTCACCTGATAGAAAGGAGCCAAGAGTCCAGTCTTCAGCCGCCTCTCTCAAGCTGCTATAGCTTCAAATCCATGGAGGTACATATCCACATCATCTGTCACTCCCAGTTTAGCCATGGGCTTCGACCTTGTAAACTGTTGAAGCTCCTGCTCTTTTAGTTCATTCAACTTTATTTGCTGTTGCAACAAGGCCTTGTCTCCAACAGTCTCACACAGTACCTGCATGAGTTGCTCCCTTTGGGCTTGGGGGTTGTCGCTTCCAATCATCCGCACTTAAGCCCCCAATGATCGCATACAGGTTAGGTTGGAGCAGTGCAAGATAACTGAGGAAACAAAAAAGTGTTCAAATGAAGAGAAAGTTTTATTTCCAGTTAACACGTCTTCAACAGGTAACTTAGATAATTGCTTCAAACAAACTCCATCTCCAGAGTCCAATTTATCCCAGGGAAGAAACCGTTCTCTATAACAAAATTCCAAAAAGTCCACAACATAAAATATCGTCTCTCGTGTGTGGCAATGTAGCACCCCTCTAATATGTGTCCCTTGTGATATCACAACATGCAATCCATTTACCATTTACTTACTGTGCCCGGCACAGCATTGTCACGCTGTCTAGCGTTACCTGTGAGCTTTTCAGAATGGCAGATGGTGAGGTTTGATTTTTAATGATTTGATCTTTAATAATCCTCATTGGTGCCGGTTTCCTGATATTGGAAAGTTTACCGTAAACCTAGGAAATCTGCAAATCAAATCCCAACCTCATGTTTAAAGGTTCAATTGCTAACATTTTTAGAGAGACAGAAAAAAATTATTGTAATACATTCACAGAGCTTTTAGAAAGGTGCAGAATAAAAATATCGATTTTCCACAAAAGAAATAATGAATCTTTTTTTTTTATTACGGGTCCAAAATTAATCTTTTTTTGCTCTGTGTAAGTTTAGTTCCCGTTCAAAGCAGCTAGTTAATGTTAGCAATAAAATGCTAACACAATGCGAAACAAGTAACAATAATATCTTACATTTAAGCTATGACCTGTAGTTTTACAGACTAAATAATTCAATTCAATTCCTAAATCTATTTAGTGTTGTCACGGTTACCGGTGTTCATGGTGTTGGATGCTGCGCTGCTGGTGGGATTCTATTCACACCGTCCCCATTGTTTCATTTTGTGGTTGTTATTATCATTATATTTGTCAAATCAAAAAGTCTTGCCATTAAGCGGTTTCGGAAGTCAAGGAGACAGTTCTCCCATGTGACCCCCCACCCCCCTTCCGTGACCTCCACTGGCTCCCTGTAATCACTCGCATCAGATTGAAGACATTGGTGCTGGCCTACATGGCTGTCAGTGGAACTGCCCCCACCTACCTTCAAGCATTAGTCAGATGCCCCAGCTCCAGCACTCAGCTCAACTACTTCACCTGGCCAGCTGGTACCACCACTCCACTCTTGGATCCCTAGCACTTACTTATATGTTTGTATGTCCTGGCACTTAAAAATAGTGCTTTGTGTAGCACCATATCCTGGCTACCTTGCTGTTTTACCAGCAAGAGGTCAACCTGGTAATTATGAGTGCTTGAAACTTATTCTATTCAAGTCTTACCCATCAGCGATATATTGTTGTTTCACTCTTTCGACAAATGTACTTATTGTAAGTCGCTTTGGATAAAAGCGTCTGCCCTAAACATAAAGCATTGCTGTAGTGTAGGTCTACATCACCACACATCTAACTCCCGTTAAACTTTAGCGGGGAACTGGTTAGATGTGTGTTCTATGGGTTGAGAATCGACAGAGACAGACTTTAAACTAACTGGTTGTAGGCCTTATAATAATATTAATATTTATTAAATGTTCTTGGGTTTTCCATGGTAGTCCTCCTACTAGTCACTGCAGCCATAGAAATAAGTGGTTGCGGCAAACGGAAGGTTAATGGTTTGAATAAGATACCAAAAAGTTCTACTAATAATAACGGGTTGGTAATTTAGGGTTAGGGTTAGGCTTTCTTTTATGGCGAACCATCATCCACAATAGCGCCTGTGTGTTTTCTCTTGGGGTGAATAGCACTAGTCCTGCCGTGCAATCTCATCAAAACTTTGCACAATGTGTGAAAAAATAATCACCTTATTTGTTCTCTCATACTATGGAAGCCGCATGTCTTCGGTAACTTTTAGGCTACATTGAAGCTCTGCCATAACGTTGAGTAATGAGTTGATCCGAAAACCACTGACGTTCGCGCAGCAATCCTATGTGCTATTGTAGTTTACATTTTTGCGTTTTGTTTTAATGAATTGTACCATTTTAGAGATGAAAAGGAAACTATCAGTTGTTTCCTGACCCGATTCCCCAGCAATGGTCTCCGCCGGCTCCGATTCAGACAGGGAAAGATACGCACTGAATTTCCTTTGTTTCTTTCTTTTTTTAACAGTGTTACCGGTTTTCAGAAGAACATCCACTGGTTTGAAAATGTCCACACCGTTGCAACACTAACTCTGTAATGTAAAGGAACCTCACTTGACAGATTCTGGCTACTCAATGCAGTCGTAGA
>OMKP01090251.1:2500-35090 GCA_900302375.1 Bathygadus melanobranchus | reverse complement strand
GGACGGTGCTAACTCCCCTCCAGGACCTGTACACCAGGCGGTGCAGTACCAGAGCCGGAAGGATTATAAAGGACCCTCAACATCCCAACCGAGAACTCTTCCAATGGCTGCGGTCAGGCAGGCGCCTCCGCAGCCACAAAGCCAACACGGAGAGGCTCTGTAGGAGCTTCTTCCCCCAGGCCATCAGACTCTTAAATACAGGAGTATAACACTAGTACTCGTGATCTAGCCGTTGTGCGGCTCTTTTTCCCCTGTGTAGCCCCTTCCCTACTAAGTTATTTTAAATGTTTAAATTTCTACATTTTATTTTATTTTATATTGCAAACTTGCACAGTCTGCCCTGCTGCCGACCCACATTTCACTGCTCCTGTACACTGTATATTGGCATGTGACAAAAAAACTTTGAATCTTGAATCTTGAATCTTAATGCACACGTGGTGAATGTGAAAACGACAAGGCCGAAAGGCAGGCTTAAATAAATGCCATGCTGCCGTTGACATTTTCAAAAACATCTGAAGGCATTTCTATGAATTGATTTTCAGACACAATGACAATGTCGATTCCTTTGGTTAACCTTAAAGTGCTCATCAATTACATGAAAACCTGTGGACTAAAAAAAAAAACAAGTCACCTCATATTAAGCGATGTCTTGAAAATAGAAGAATTAGTAGAACAGCATTTTCTTTTGAATGTCTTTATGGAGCGCTATAAAGGCCTACCTCCCTTAGATGTTTTGGGTCATGTACTATTCAATACTCTACACCAAATGTCTCACCAATGACAAGAAGACAACACTCTCTCCTCCTTCTCAATGTAAAATATCCTCCCATATCAGCCACGTTTTGTAATCATAAGAGAAATGTGTTTCTGTAGCCTACTTCTGGTCAACCACAGTCAGGTGTGTTTCAGTTATGCCTCACGTTTCATTACAGAATGCTTTGTACTCATTTGCTGTGGCAAATCCTTTGCATACACGCAATCTAATGAGTGTCTCTTTACACCAAGGGTGGATGTATTCAGTCTGTTGCACGCGCTTCACAGAAACATTAAAACAGCAACTACCCCACCTGCTGTTTTCACTTGTTTCTACAACCTGGACCCAAACGTAAAGACATGTTAGCGCTCGTATGTAGAATTCAACAATGGTCACTGCCTGTGTAGAACCTACTTGAACGACATACAACCATACATTACATCTACCATACATATTGCAGTATTCGAGATTAACCAAACATAGTTACATGTCATCACTATTAACAATATTGTTGATATAACAAATGGCAAGTAGTCCAGTAGCATTATTTACTTGGATCTCATGTTGCTCCTTATAGCAGAGGGATGTTTTGATAGAATAGATTTGGATTCAAACAGATTTTGATTAGGACCAAAATGGTTTCCCTCATCATCACAGGGTAACCTAACATACACCGACACACTTCATTTCCGTTCATACTCAATAACTACTTTATTAAAAAATAACATTTAAAACACAATGATACAACACTGTATACAGTAATGTTTGTGTGTGGGGAGCCAAGTAGCGCCCCGAAGTGGACTTCAAAATAAAAGACAAGATTGCTGGTCGGCTTGGAAGTTGTGTAGCCCTCTCGTGCTGCATTCAGGAAACACAGGGGCGCTGGAAACAGGACATGGTATTTAAAAAGCTATTCTGTAATTCTGTATTCCTCTGAAATAACTTAAGTCACATTTTTACTTTTAAATTCATTGACATGCATCAAGTTCTATTTAAAATGCATTCTGAAATATATGAAAACATCCCTTTCATTTGGCTGTTCTTTCTACATGAAAGAGTTGAGAGATCGAGACGGGCAATGAAGGGAGTGACTCTGGTAATTCTGTGTGAGGAGAAACCAGCGGCTATTCCTGTCGTCCACATGACATGAATGCAGCATTAGTCCTGAGAGAAGTCAGTTCAGGTGTTGAAGAAAGTCTACAGCGGGGGGACCAACAGACCAGGTACCAGATTCCCTCAAAATCTATCCGTTAATTTGGAGTGGCCATAAAAAAAGATGTTTGAGACGTTGTAGAAACATTGGTGAATGCATAAACACCAGCACAGACGGAGCCTCTAGAAAAACAACCCCACAAAAGGTTAACACTGGATGGTCTTGTGAGAGTAAAATTCCTTCATTTTGGAGAAATGCTATTATATAGTGCAGGTTATAAAAACTAGTGGTATTTGACAAGATACAAATATCTTACAAAACGGTAGATAGATTTTCCCATGAAGTAGGTGGTCAATATAAAGTGATAACAATGAGATATTGGTAGCTCTGCAACAACGCAAAAGATAGAACATCGGACAAAACAATCCGTTCAAAGTGAAAGGGACTCGTGATTAGCGTTGACACGAGTCTCCGATCACAACACAAACTGAAATAACAGGGTCAATAACACATTCAAGACTCAACGCTCTCTCCCAGACCACTGACATTGTAACCAGGTCTGACACAGAACAACTAGATTTACAGGTCTGTTTTTACAGCCAATTTGACAATTAATCCAGTGTTGAGGGGAGTGTGTATTGCCAAATAAATCCAAGATGACACCGTTAAAAATGAATAAAAAGTTTTTTTTAAAATAGCTTGTATTATTAACTGCCAAGTTGCCTGCAATGCATGTGGAAGATCGAGGTGATCAGAATTAGTCGATTCTGTCACTTTTATTTCAGTGTATTGAATAAAAGAATGATGAAACCAAAAAACTAAATCAATTGTTGGGAAGGGGATAAACAAAATATTGAATTCATTTCAGGTTGAAGGCATGTGTAGAAGACTATCATGCTAATCATAATACTAATGAAAGACTAAATAATTCAGAAGTCTAGCTAATTACTCAGAATCGAGTCTTAGAAGAGTTTATATGTGTGAGAAGTTTAAAATAAAGAGACCTCTTAAACTGACTAATACACAGCCTACAGCAGGGACTATGGCATAGAGACAACTGTTAGGTCAAACAAAAAATAAAATAAAAAAACTAACATTTGTACTTTCTAGTTCTTTGAAATTAGGAAAAATAAAAAACATCTCAACGGCAGCAACATTAGCTTTTCCTTTTTAAAAAGTGTCCCATGTCGACGTGATTCACACATTTCAGTTGGTTCCGACAACATTTTTTAAAATAAAACCGCACACACGCTCAAAAGCGGTTTCATTGTCCTGAGAAGTAGGTGCCCTCGCGACTGTGGGTCTGCAGGTGTCGCTTGATTTTGTCAGACCGGCTGAAGCACTTGCCGCACACAGGGCAGCTGTACGGCTTCTCCCCCGTGTGGATCCTCATGTGTACCTTGAGGTGGGCCATCTGGGTGAAGCCCTTACCGCAGATCTGGCAGCGGAATGGCTTCTCCCCCGTGTGGCTGCGCTGGTGCTCCTGCAGCCGGCCGGAGGAGCTGCAGCACTTCCCACACACGCCGCAGCGATACGGCTTCTCTCGGGTGTGCACCTGTACGTGCACGTGGAGGTGGCCCACGTGGCTGAACGCCTCGCCGCACACCTTGCAGCTGAAGGACGACATGTGTCCTTGCAGCGGGGACTTCTGGAGTGAACAGTCCACGTTGGCGCTGGCGCCACCCGGGTTGCGCATGTGGGAACCCTGACCTCGGCTCCCTCCCGCGCCTCCCTTAGAGCCCGCCATCTGTCCACCATTCTCCACCCCTTGGATATCTATGTTGTTCTCGTTCGAGCAGTTCGGGTTGACCGGGGCGAGGGGCTGGGGAGCGCTGCTGGAGGACGTAGATCCTCGGTGGACTCCGCCACCGCCACCCTCGGCCTTCACGTGTCTGGACGAGGCCCTCGGCGCGGGCTCCCTCTCGCGGTTCTCCACTCCTTGGCTCTGGGGAATGCTGGACGTGTGGGGGGCCTCCTGGGGGTAGTCGTTGCAGACGCGTGGTGGTGTGAACATGGACTCTGGGGTGCTGCACGAGCCGTGTGGGCGGAGCTGTTGGTCGTCTCCCTGGTTGGATCGGAGGTCTCTCTTATCCTTTATCTGGAGGGGAAGGCGTTCCTCATGCCCCATGCTGGGACTCCACTCCCGACGTGGGTGCTCGCCCTCCTCATCATCTAGCAGGGCCATAGATGGACGGTCTGTGTACATAAGAGCACAGAGGGGTTTGACACGTTATCATAGCAGGCATCATTTAGTAACGTCATTTAGTTTTTTGTATCAGTCACAAAATTGTGTTTAGTAGCAGAGCGTTTTGTTAACTTGTACTTTTGCAAACGCAAGTTCGTGTAAAACAGCCACGCCGCACACAAGCACTGGTTCACTTGCATATAAACAATACATGGGCACAAGTTACAGCAAAACACACATTTCATACAATCTCACGATGTGGTCGCTAACGTTAGCTGGCTAACGAACAAAGGTTGCTACCCAACTAGCTAAAAGGTTAGCGGCTGCTCCGTGGCCACCACAGCTGAAGTTAACCGCGGAGCTGAGCAGTCTTAGCGGGCTGCAAAACCACGCGTCCCCGCCGGCGTTCACACGCCGGACCCGGGGGAGCCCGTTTCCTTTCGGGCCGTGCGGGTCTCCTCGGGGTAGCGCAGTGTGAGCGTGTAGCGCTAGCTGTGGCGGGCTAGCGGGGAAGCTAACCTGGCCATATTTCAATCCCAGCGTCTCGTAGCCTGCGTCTCAAATGGTCATTCTCCCGCTCCCTCAGCGCGATCTCCTCCTGGTACTCCAGAATCGTGTCCTCCACGGACTTGTAGATCTCCTGCGCGGCGAGCATCAGCCGCTCGGTCAGAAACACGTTCAGAAACTGCAGTTTGGTCATTTTGCGAAGAGGTTGCAGGGTTCACTTTGTAGCATCCAAAATGGACCAAAAAGATGCTTTGCTGGGTCACGTGACGCGGAGTGGTGACTGCTTACCGTAATGACGGGAAAGGATTACAGCAAATAGCATATCAGAGATATGTTGAAAATAATACATGACTCTATTTCATGTACGATTTGTATTTAACCAAAACAACTTTTGTTTTCTCGTTGAACCATGGTAAGTATTTTATTATAATAATATTTAGAAGTGGATTGCTATGAAATAAAAATATATTGGCCAACGAAGTTAAAGTAAGCCTGTTGTTGCAATAGCCTAACTCTTATTTTTAACGTTAATTGTGGCATAATATTGGCAAACTTCAATAACTACAAATAAAAGTACAGAACCAATCAGAAAGAAGGTTAACATATGTAGCATTCGTATTAATGTTATGAACGTTGTACAATTGAAGTGTCAGCAGCCTTTCCTTGTCACTGGGGCCTGGGACTGGGCCTGGGACTACTCCGGTCCAGTAGGGCGCGACTGACGTAAACAGAGACAACGGAAGCGGATATGACGACACATATACAGAACACTTCGTTTTACCACGTGCGACGTTATAAGACGGGACGGTCAATATGAAGCGTCCAAGTAAGTATCCAGAGAGCACCTGTGTGTTGTTGTTACACTGTATACAATTCATTAGTAGAGCCATGAGTCATTAGAGTTATGAATTGTTAGGTAAACATGTGGCGTTAACCTTTTATTGCGTAGCTCTCCACATGGAGCAGACAAGTCCATGTGTCCAGACGTTACCCTGCTATTACAAACCATCATTTAATTTGTAATACAGAGTTGAAGAAGGCGAGTAAGAGGATCTCTTGTTCCAAACGGTACAAGATACAGAAGAAGGTAAGTCTTTCAGAGTGTAGTTGGACCAAATGGTCCCAGCATGATGTGCATGCTTGTAGTTTGGTGTAGCGTGTGAACAGGCCAAGGAGCCTTGCGGATGAACGAATGGCCAACATGTTTATTATAACCTCCCTCCTCATAACCTTTTTCCCAGTTTTGCATATGCGTATATAAATTGTGTGTGCAATATGAGACAACCATTGTAATTAGTCAAACAATTAATACAAATTAGTATTACACACATGTAGTCATAGTGTAGACGACATCAAAAAGATGACATTCAATTATTAATATTCGGGTGTAAGAATGTATTTGTGAAACTCAAATATGTATTTTCTTCAAGGTCCGAGAACACAACAGAAAACTCAGAAAGGAAGCGAGCAAGAAAGGATTGAGCAAAAGAACGAAGAAGGATCCAGGAGTCCCCAATATCGCACCTTTCAAAGAGGAGGTTCTCAGAGAAGCGGAACAAAGGAGGTTAAAGGTGAGCTCCTAATAATCATTAAGTCGTATTGGATTGTATTATTAAACTTGATGGTCTATTACAAGTGGAGTTGCAATAGACCATCAGATAACTTAACGTGCATGTTTGGATGATAACTCTTACATTTACAGATTGAAGAAGAGAAACTGAAAAGGAAGCAAGAAAAGAAAGATGAGCGAGCAAAGAGGAAGAAAGAGAAGGATGTGTCCACTTCAGAAACAGAAAATCCAAAGGCCAAGAAGGCCCGGATGGTAAGGACCACAAACCACATGCTATGTATTAATCTGTAAACTGTCATTCTTGGAACTTTTTTTGTAATTGCTAATTCTACAATCTTAATTCACAGGATGATGATACTGTTGACAAGGAGCTGTCAAAAAAGAGTGCCATGAACAAAAGTTCAAAACAGTTCCTTTGTAGTGAAATCAACAAGGTATGACTGCTCTGCTGTTTTCCACTCACTGTGTGGTAATGCGAAATCTAGCATAGAAAATAATCATTTTTAAGCTAATTTAAGCCTTGGGAATTAGCAATAGTCAGACTTGAAAGTAAAGCAGTTATTGGTAGCAAGTAATATTTTAGTGATACATGCAGACTTGAGATGTTGACTATTAATGTTCAACCTTTAAGTCTGGGATTGCATTAACACTGTTTTTGAAAGGCTACTGGTTAACTTCAGACTCCCATTTCAGATAATTGATCAAGCTGACGTCGTATTGGAAGTGTTGGATGCTAGAGATCCCCTGGGTTACCGTTGTCCACAGCTTGAGGAGGCAGTACTCACAAGGCCTGGCAACAAGAAACTGCTGCTTGTCCTGACCAAAATAGGTAACTACCTTGGCATGTAGGTTTAAATAAGTTTGAATCTAGCCAAATATCTTTTTCCTGCTAACTTGTGTTCAATATCTTTCTTAAGATTTGGTGCCTCAGGAGAATGTAGAGAAGTGGATACAGTGTCTGGAGCAGGAGTTTCCAGTCGTGGCCTTCAAGGCTTCTACACAGATTGTGGACAAAATGGTGGTACGGAATTTAATATTTTAAATCGGTAATCACAAGGTTTGCTGCACGACACCCCAACAAGAACCAAAACGACAATCATAACCCCATCTCAATCACTTGTATACCACTAATGCAACAAGGGGACTGAACTGTCCCCTTGTTGAACTGAGCTGTCAGGGTTGTTTGTTGTTGTGTATTTTTAAGGAGGACTGAGAAGGTTACGCAGCTTGTGTCGTGCTGTAATAACTGGTTTACACCTCCAAGAGTAACTAACAAAACACAACATGGTGGCTCTGTGTAACACCACAGCGCTGCTTGGTGCTTTTGTTTTACATTTCAGTGACCTCTAGTCCTCCACTTCAATCTTAAAATTGAACTTAACTAGAAATAGATTTTTTTTGAGTAAGAGTATTGATGTTTTAAGACTTCACTGGTTGGAGCATGTCACACATTTTTGTACCAGGTATGCCCAATTAATATTCAAAGAAGCCACTCTGATTAACTATACTTTGTTCATAACGCTTCCCTAGTCATTACAGCTGAAGAAAAGGCTTTCATTTAGAGATTTACCCTTTTCGGTTCCTCTCCCCATCAGCAAGAGAAGAAACGGCGATTACCCAATGCACTTCATGACAAATCGCGAGCGGCGTCGTCCTTCGGTAACACCTGTCTCCTTGGCTTGCTGGAGGGTTACTTGGCCACCTCGAAAACAGAAGGCACCCTCAAGGTGGGCGTCGTCGGTAAGTGTGGTTCGAAACACGTTTCATTCCAGAATAGAAGTCAATGGTTGGGGGTATATTGGAAGTCGTGGACTATGATGCACTCATTTTAAATGCGTCTCCCCAGGCTTCCCTAACGTGGGGAAGAGCAGTCTCATCAACACGATGAAGGGACTACGGGCGTGCAACGCCGGGGTCAAGAGGGGCATCACAAAGTGAGTGGATCTTGTAGTTTCCGTTTAATAGATTTGTTAGGTTTTCTTATACAAGATGTATTTTAAAAGTACATGCATGGGGTGGATGTCTGGTATGGCTTCAATGCTCCTTAAAATGAATGTATGCCTTAATAAATCTTACTGGATCCCCGCAAGGAAATGAGGACACAAACGCAAGTCTTGATTTACTCATGAAGACTTCTAATCCAACTCTGATCCTGCTGGCTAGACGTCCTGTATCAAGCTAATGTGGTTCCTTTAACTTAAGTCCAGTAGCCTGTTGTAAGTTTGTGTGACACCCCTCATCACCAGGTCCATGCAGGATGTGTTTATCCTGAAGAACCTTAAGTTGTACGACAGCCCGGGGATCGTGGCATCTCCGTCCAACCCACCGGCCTCGATGGCCCTGCGGAGCCTGCAGGTGGAAGAGGGAGAGGAGTCCGTTCTGGAAGCAGTCAGAACGCTGCTGAAACAGTGCGACAAGGTCCAGGTAGGAAGGATAGCATTTGGGGGGGACTAGGTACTAATCAGAATCTGAATTGCATTTTGACTCTTCTCCTTTAATTAATTTTAGGGAAGCGCAGTGTTTTTGTATCTTGGTAGTAGCTTGTGATTTGTACATTCAGTTAAACATGTATGCATCCATTTTTTAGCATGTTTTTTTTAATTTGTTTTTATCTCACACAATGTTGTTATGCTGGCACTGTAGCTCCAACGTATCTGTGTTTCAGGTAATGCTCCAGTACAATGTACCAGACTTCAGAAACTCTTTGGAATTCTTAATGTTATTGGCCAAAAAGCGTGGCTATCTGATGAAGGGCGGCGTGGCTAACATGGAGCAGTCAGCGACCGCTTTCCTGGATGACTGGACAGGGTGAGGCCTTATGATTGGTTTAGTTCAGGTCTTACAGCCGAAATACATGGGACACCCGCAGCAGAGCGCCTCCATTTCTTTCTATCTACGTGCGTAGATAGAACTTTAAAAAAAATAGAGAAAAGAGTACAGTCTTTAAAAAAAATAATAATAATGAAATGAAGATAATAAATAAATACCAGGCAGTGGGATGCAATCTTGTGGGAGATTTTCACATCGCACACTCAAATAAATCAATCAAATCAATATATATTAACGATCATGTAGTTAAAAAAAAAAAGGAGCTTACGAGTCCAAGCCCCACATAATCGCACGAGCGCTTGGCAAAACGCAACGTGAACGCCGCGAAGGCGGTCGTCCGCGTGGAAACGTGCCGACAAAGTCACGCAAAGTCACGCTCCACGCGGTGTCCCGTGTGTTTCCAGCTTCGTTTACACACGAGGAAATGAGGACACTTAACGCAAAGTCTTGACTCTTATCATGAAGACTTCTAATCCAACTCTGATCCTCAAATGTCAACGTGTGTTCGCGTGAAGAGAAAGGAAAGGCTCTGTCGTCTGTTAACGTTGTCCCGCTACGCTACAGGGCCAAGCTGAGCTACCACAGTAGGGTAGATGACCACGGCCTGCCCCCCTACCTCTCAGACGCCATGGTTACGGAGAACAAGCAGGGCTGGAATCTAAAGAAGCTAAAAAGTGGAAATGAGGCAACTATTCATGGTATGTGTGTTTGACTGAGCTTTCATATAAACTGTTGAACTGATAACTAACAGGGTTCCTAAACCTTAACTGTTGGTGATTTTAAGTTAAATGCATTTAGGACATTGTTTAATTGTATGTTTTTAAGCTAGTGATTGCCCTTAAAACTGAAGAACAAAGCCAAATGAAAGTTTAGCATGGTTTTAAGACTAAAAACTAGTTTTGTGCTACTAAAATGTGTTGACAGGGTTGTCGTTGGGGAAAAGAACCCATATAAACCATGCCCAGTTTTATTTGTGTTGCTGATGGTCTTATCTCTCAATCAGGTGTTAAATTTCCCAACAAGGCAAGTAGCGTAAGCCTGATTTCTAAAGGACCCACAGCTGGCTTGTTGAATACTGCAGATGTCCTTCAGAAACCTGGCCCATTACTGCCAGACAAAGACCAAGAGGTAACTATTTCAGCACACAGAATTTTGTTTATAACATTCCCCAATAGGCTATTGATGTTGTAAGGCTGTCTATATTGCCTTCAACAGACTGTATTGAAGTCATCATTTCTATGACTACTTTTTAAATCTTTCTGGATCCCAGCAAGGAAATGAGGACACTAACGCAAGTCTTGATTTAGTCATGAAGACTTCTAATCCAACTCTGATCCTGCTGGCTAGAGATTCTGTATTAAAACTGCATCTAATGTGGTTCATGACACTTGCTGCTCTTTCCAGGTGGAGGAGCTCAACGGGGAATCAGAACAAGTGGAAAACACCAAGGAACTAAAGAAAACATTGATAAAAAGTATATAGATCATATCCTACAATACCTTCTCAGTTAAATTAGACTCCTTCAAAATGCTAACTTTGTTATTTGTTTTACAGATAAGCGCAACAAAGTCCAATTCCATTCAGTTCCGGTGGATATCAGCCTCTCAACAGTCAAAACAGATGACGCCTATGACTTCAACACAGATTTTAAATGATCACCCGTTTCCACTGAACCTCTGTCCCAACCCTGGAATACTGTTTGCCTGGTGGACCTGGGCGACGTCATTTGAAATACAAATGGAGGCACATCTGTTCAGAAGGCTGAGTTGTCATTGACTGTCCTGTCGTGTTTATGTCTAGAGTTGATACTCTTGTGCAGATTGTGTATATAGCCTACATTTAATAAACACATTGCCTAATGGATCTGTGTTTGTCTAACAAAACCTGATGCTATCTCAAACACTCCACCCTTAAGGCTTGGAGCAAGGATTCAGATAAAGTCAAGTCAATGCCACTAGTAACTGTTATACATTTTATTGAAGCAAATATACAAAAGTAAAAGTACAGCAGGATTAGTGAATTCTCTAAGACAAATGCTGGCAAATGGAATGTAAACCAATTCTGTGCAAATGTTGGAGGTGATCTGGGTAGTGGTTTGCATATTTAAAATCCATATCAAATGAACTAGTGTTGCTTTTCAAAGCCATTGAGTTAACTATTTCAAAACATGTAACATCTCCCAGCTCAAAGGCTTTTCCATTTCTTAATGTTTTAGTTCAGCCAACTAAGTACAAAATAGTGTATTTGTGCTATGTAGAAATGGTCCCAGTTCTGACGTTCAAGGCAGTATGAGAATCCTCACCCCATAAGGAAATCCAATGTCAGGTGGTACCAGTTAATAAGACAAATCCACTAACTAAAAAGCAAAGCTAACATGGGTAACAACCCTGTAAGGACAACTCTACTGAAACTTGTGTGAAATTGGTGCCAACTTATTAAAATGGCAATCATAACTTGGTTGATTTGTTGTAGAAAATAGTGGCATTACAGGTGGACTGGTCGTCAGGTCACAGGTGTTTGGTCAACTCCAATCCCATGGTGTCGTTCTACACAAGGGTTGACACAGCATGATAAAACAGCTTTATATATAAAAAATATTTGGAGACCCATTAAAAAGTAAGGCTTTAGACAAGGAGAATCACATTTTCCTTAGCACTATGCACAACGCGGTAGAAGAAACGCACCAATTGAAACAAGTCAAGATTAGGAATGGGAATGAATCACGAATGGAAGGCAATACATGTGACTGGGGGCCTCCTTTAGAAAGTGGATGTATTACCCATAATACCTTAGGTCTGCATCTTCTTTCCTACGCCATTAACTGGTGCCATGGCAGCAGCGTTATGATGCTAATATGCCAGGCCAAGCAATGACAATTAACCATGTATTGTCAACTATGGCCGTCCACATGTGCCAAGTCTTCATCGGTTGATTATGATTCATCAATGCATACGTGTGGTGATCTAAATAAGGCCCCTGGCATGTATGAAGGGACAACTGACTACATAATGTGTAGATTACACGTGAGGGTAATAGCATCACGCTTGGTTCCTGAGACGTCCACAGCCACGGTCCCTTTGCTAGAGTAGGACTAGCTTAGCGGGCTACATATTCAGTCATTATGCGTAACCGCTCACTGTATCTCTTCCGAGTGTCTGCGCAGCGGGCTGAACTTCCCTGTGGGGTCCGGGATGTACCACTTGTCCCACATGTCAGTGTAGGCAGACTTCATTCCCCAGGGTTTGTAATGTCCGTTCCAGTGAAGGAGTTTCGCTGCCTTCACAAACTGGGCAGAGTAACGCTTGCCAGCCCCTGTGAAGCCTAAAACATTTCACAATATTATATATACTATATTGAGCAATATTCAGCCTGCTGGCAATGATGGTAATTGATTAATATCGTGTTGTATACATATTTGAAGCGTACTAACTAGGATTTAACTACCCCGAGTGGAAAGTATTAGTCAACTGGGGTGTAGTGTAACATTTTATCACAACATTAGTATATGTTGATCTTTATGTTCTGAGTATAAAGTCCAGTTTAATTAAAATAGGCCAAAGCAGTTAAGTACAGATTATTTCTAGGTGGTGGCTTAAGTACATACCCAGGTGCCTGACATGCCACATGGGGTCGATGGAGGAGTGATGTTTGTAGAAGACGATAAGAAGAGGAGGGGTGGTGATGCTGTCTGCCAATGTGTTGCTGTACAGATCCTCCCTGGAAAACCCCATGGCAACATCATACAATAGATGGACTGCTACAAATTCTTTAGAATTACAATCAATTCAAAGCAATTACATGTGCATAGTTGCAGTTGTGCGGGGCACAAAAGCACAAGTGTTGTGCTGTCATGTGTTGCATTCGTGTGCATTTCCTGGATGTGTTTGTTTTCAAACATATTGCATATTTTATATGCATTTTGTGAAGTAGCCAAATAAATTTAAAAAATGTGTTGCATTGACATATTCAGTGAAGAGGTTACTGCAATTCCCATCAAGGTATTTGGTGGACGACACTTTTACTATACAGTCACTATACAGTGGAGCGCATACCAATACATTAGCAAGGGTGCCCCCAGTGGGAACCACCCCAAAATGAACACTGCCCTCCACCAGCCGAGCAGGACAGGAGCACCAGTTAGACTCACTTTACATTGAGCTCCATCCAGTGTTCCAGCTGGCTGGAGATGTTCTGGTTCCTCCACTCGGTCAGGTTAGCGAGGATCACCCCGGGATTGAAGGAACACGTCTTGGCCCTCATCCCCAGCTTCTTGATGGTTTCCTTCTTGAAGTCCAGGAAGCCGATGTAGTTGTGCTAATGGTAAACACACAAACTCAGTTCAGTGAGTGGAAGGACTGAAGAGCATGTGAGGGGTTAACAAGCCATTTGGTGCGTTGCCCTCGCCAACCTGATTCCCAGCTCCGTGTACAATGCCCTTGGAAGAGGCTGAATCACAGTCATCTGAAAAGGCAGCTGCATGTCCTGGTTTCAAGCTGGTTTCATAAAGCTCTTTAATATCTCCTGAGGACAAAGATCTTATGTCAGATACAGATATTGTGCAGCTCTTTAAAAAGCTCTTTCTTGATGGACTGATAATATTTCTGCATTTTCATCACTGCGGTACTTGAGAGGATCATTTGTGAGATTAGAAACTGCAGTTTCAATCTGAATCCCTGTAGTATGAAAACAACAACAAAAATAAACTATAAATAATCTGTAACTGTTCTTACCTTGTACAATGACATCATCGTCTAGATAGATGGCTTTCTCAGCTTCAGGTAAGTATAATGGCAGATAAAACCTAGCAAACGTTAACTGTGGGACACAAGAACATGTGTTTAAAAAGCAAAAGTGGAATGAAGCAAACTCCTAATGCCTTTAGTGAGATTAGATGGGCTGACTTACCGGTTTCCCAATTTCCAGTCTCTTGGGATCTTTGGATATCTTGCCATTTAGGACATCGGGTTTGAAAACAGTTATCTTGTACTTTATATTGTTAAGCCTGGTCTTACTCAACCACTCCCTGCAGCCAGGAGAAAGGGAGTCATGCCTAGCCAAACATGTAATGACACTTTTATGCCATTTCAAGACCTTTTCAAAACAATTGTTTTGAAAAGACCTGGATGGCCTCGCCACGACAGCACTGCACATTTGCGTATTGTCTTACTTTAGATGATCCACGGTGTCGTTAAGGGCCACTATGTTGAAAACCACGTTGGCTTTGCTGTTCTGGTAAATGCTGTTTATTGCAGCCACCACAGCACCCAGTCTGTCCTCAGAGGCCGTGACGACAACAGGTATTTCATCCCCTGTCCTTGAGTCTGGTCTGACACCAGGGGACACCTCCGATTCAAAGGGAAGGACCACACCCGATACTGCATCTACAAAAATAGCGACTCACCATCAAGTTTAATGTGATCATCATAATTAATGACAAGAGAGTAACGCCTGAGAAACTCAAAACAACGTAGGCGGAAGGCGGACTTGGCAGACACACATACAGCTCCCAATGACAACACATAAAACATACCTGGGGTTTCTTTCCTTAAAAAGTCATTAAGACTTAAGAGATTTCGTTGGATTACAATCAAGAAGGCGACGGCCAGCAGCACAAGAATCACCACGTTAACTGGAAGGAGACAGAAGCACGTGTTAACCATACAGGACAGCAGTATAGGGGACTCACTTATCTAAACGCTTGGTTGGTTAATGACAGACATGTCATTGTCTGTCATCAACATGCATGAGTTTTATCTGACATCATCCTAAAGGGGAAGTTTACACAGAATACATTACAACGCATTACTTTGAACGTGTAATCAAGTAACCAAGTAAAATGAAAAAAAGCAATTGGAACTAACTAACCTCTCCTTAATGTCATGTTGAAACCCGTTCATTGGCCGTCGTGATCAGTGCAATTAAATAAAAGTATAAAATATAATCCACAGTGGTTTAGGTCTACTGTCTTGACGCGTACTGTGGTAACTCCATCGCGCACAAAGACTGGCCGACAAGAGACCGTGTTTTAAATAGAATTACATTAAAACGAGCCCACCTAAAAGTATGATTAGTATTATTTTACATACTCCCAGTCCCTTAGACAAAAATATAATCAGATACACAAAAGCAAACACTGCCAAGTGCCAACTCAACCTCAGACTGAACGGCTTATTCGAACGCTTGCAGCTATTAGCTAGCTATATAATTGCCTGATATAAACAATTATTTCGCACAGCAACTGTATGTAGTATGAGCACGATTTAATTACATATTAAGTATATTCAGCCACTTTACACTATTCTATAATTTATTATAACCGTTTATAAAACAGTTTTTCAATTAATATGTGAGTAAGCGAGTTGCTGGTATTAGGCAGTCTATCGGACGATCCCAGAGCGTGGACCATTCATCACAGACTTCCAGCTATACGGCGCGCGTTCATCGCTAGTTCGTATCGTGGTGTTTGCAGCGTTTTAGTTGATCCTCATTGTTTAACCGTTTACGAACGTGTGCAGTTGGTTGGTTTCCGTTTCAGGTCCTAAACTATTTATCATACGTAGCGTTTGGAAAACCGGAAGTAAAACATCTATTTTTGCGAGAACTGTTATTATAATTCATTGCTATGTTGTCTAAATTCAACTCCATTCCAACACACATGGTACGTTTTCAAGTATTTCTGAATTATATATATACTTAAAATATATAGATTTCCATGCTTTTGTTCGCTCCAATGAGTATCATACTTGCCATGCTATTATGTCCCAATACACACACGTTGTACATTTTAATCATGTGTTAATTCATCTTTACAGCAGCGCGCATCAATATACACAGTGTAGATGAGTGCACTGCACTCTGTTACTAATGTTCATGACATTAATATCAGTTTTGCTTGCCCGTTCTGTGCATCACTGTGCTCCATATTGTTCATCCATGTGAAAGCATATTTTAGTCTTTCTGGGATGTGATTCCCGTGTTCATCAAGCTGTTAAACGATTACTGTTGTGCTCGTTTCATTCTGACTTATTTACATTTTTCTTTATTTGTTTACAGGACTATAAAGGCCAGAAGTTGGCTGAGCAGATTTTCCAGGGCATAGTACTTGTCTCTGCGGTAATAAAACCATGAGTATTTTCTATCTGTCTATCCATTTATCCATCTATCTATCTCATAGGGAAACACTTGCGTAGATGCATGTATTGTATGAGTTAACTGCAATGTTTATGGATTGTCTTCCAGGTGATCGGGTTTGTCTATGGTCTGATAATCGAACAGTTTGGCTGGACGGTATATATAGTATTGGCTGGTTTTGCTATATCTTGCGTGGTAAGTTTTGTTTGTTTTTTATTGGTTTCTTCAACCCTGAAATGAAGAAGACAAAACCAATATACATAAACCAACCTATACATTACATAAAGAAGAACCTAATTCTACATGTATTTCCTCCAACCCCCTTTTCTCCTTCTAGCTGACCCTGCCTCCATGGCCAATGTACAGGAGGAACCCTCTGGCCTGGCAGCCAGCAATACCAGAGAGCCCTGTAGAAACCACTCAGAAACCAGAAACTCTCAAGAAGAAGAAACACAAGTAATGGGATCCACACCTGCGTGTCCCCAATACATGTGTTTGGTGTGATTTTGTAAGGGAGGATATTTTGATTCACATTTGAATGTTGACTTTGTTACAATGTTTGTCACTTGGTGATGAATTGTCTGTCTGTTAAAATGAGTAAATCCTCAACCATTTGTGTAAATTAGCCTTCATTCAAATAGATTGTATTAATATACAATACTTAAAGGTGCATTAGGTACAATTTTAAGAGCTATAATTTGTTGTGTAATTAGTTACAAATGCCATAGCCACCACCAGTAGGCTATTAGTGAGTGAAATGCTCTGTGAGAATATCTGCTTTGAGTTGACAGCTGCCTCTGTATGAGAATTTAGATTTTAGACAGCTCCTGTTTAATTTCTGACCAGATCAGATACTCTCTTCCCTGATTGGTTCAGGGAATCTTGCCTGTCAATCACATTCACACATACAGCGTTATCATAGCTCCACCACAGGTGCATGAATGAAACACTTCTCAATATACAACTCTCAGATCAGATCTTAGCTACATCAGATACTAAATCATTGCATATTCAGACTAAAATGCTCAGAATAAGCCACAAGCGGAAACCCACAGTAGCAATTTATTGGCTAGAATACAACTGATGGCTAGGATGATTGGTTGCTGTTGGTATTGTAGCAGGTGAGTTTTGCCGGTCCAAACTAAAGTGCTTTGTGTTCAAACGTGTATGTTTGGTCGTTTTGGACCAATACCGCTTGGATGATGGAGGAAACGCATATAAAAAAAATACATCAAGTGGTTATTGCTAAATAATGTCAGCATTTAGATGTGTTAAGTTGCATTATTTTTTTTTTATATGAAAAAGGTAAAATTCCTAACATTTATTTGAGACGGTTTATGTAGGTAACCACAGTACACCTACATTAACTTGGGTACAATATATAAAAGCAGCACAGAAGTGATCTATGTCCTTCATGAATAGATACAGCATTCAGACAATAGCATTCCATCTTAAATTATAAAATTAGGAACTTTTTAGTAACACCTACTGCTGTAACAAAAAAGGACTCCTAATTATTGCATATTTATTATACTAAACATCTCAGTATTTGTGTGAAAAATAGTAAAAAAAAAAGACAAGGGGACATATTTCACATAAGAACAGCTATACAATATCTAACGTTGGGCATAGATGGTTTTCTTTCATCCCTTGAAGGAAACGTCTTCAAAGAACTTTAGCTGCCTCACCATCACTGCATAGTCCTGGTATTTCTCCTCTCCCATTTGTTCACGAAGGCACACCTGTGAGCAGAGGTAGAGGAAGTACGCAGATCTTTTACTTAAGCAATACTCTGCATTGGAAATGTTACTTAAGTAAAAGTATAAAAGTATTAGCATCAAAATATATTTGAAGTACCAAAAGTAAATACGATAATATACATTATATTATTGTATTATAATTATTGATGCTTTAAAGTGTTCATCACTTTAATGTTGCAGCTGGTAAATGTCAAGCTAATTTTAATGTATTAATATTTTATATATTACTTAACATTCTGGTTGTGAAAAAGATGGGATGACCGGTATTAATACCTGAAACAGAATAACCCATTCAAACCCAATCTTAACACCCTATTAATTCATTCAAAGGCAAACATCAAGAGATTTTAATAAAACATGAACTTAAGTATGCTAATTAAATGCAATACTTTCCATAAGCCTTCCGTATAAAAGGTTTACTGGCCGATGTGTTGCGTATCATGTCCCCTGTTTTTGCGTAGTTCGAGTCCCTACTTTTAGTTTGGTGTCGTCCTCCTCCTCCATGAGCTCCAGGACTTTGTCCAGCAGCTTCACCCCCAGGCCCTTCACCACGTCCGTCCTCAGGCACTCGATGGCCCTCCGGATCTTTGCCGGCCCCGATGTGGAGCCTATAACAGGAAAAATGTAAACTTCACATTAAAAAAGTAACTTCAAAAATGTGCTGTTAGATGCACAAGTCTAGTCTGTTTAAACCCTAGCTGAAAGGTTCCGGGTTCAACCTCCAATGTGCCTGTTCATTAATGACAGGCATCTAAAAGTAGTAATAATAGTAACCAACATGTTGTGAAAACATGGATCCTTATAATAACAACAAATTATATAACCTTCACTACTAGTTAATTTAAAAGGCCTTTGTAAATATTTCCTTGCACCTAGAGATAGCTCTCTTCCTCTCTCCAATTGAAAGGTGTTAAGTTAGTTAGCATTCACATTGCCAATGTAGCCAAGAAGTCTGATACTGAGGCTGTGCCAATCTCCTGACTTCTTTATTGTGTCGATTACTTTAGTTGTCTTGCATCCTTGCAGACATGTCCATTTCCCCCATAGTGTATTGCTAATTAACTTGGCCTCTCCCGCCATGGCAGACTTCAGCCACGGCCAATCCTTAACTCTCCACTCGGTGACTCCCCTCGACTTTATTTACTTTGTTGTGACTGGCCACGATGTGAAAGTGTCCCTATAAGAATCATGTACACCCATTGTCTCTACGAAAGTGCTCGGTTAATGCTCCCAGTCTTCCCATGATCATATTCCATTAAATCAAACACTTTGCTGTCCTGCAAGGAATTACTTTTCGTCCCAACATCTGAAGGCATAAGAGTCATTAAATGCGTCCACAACTCACCCATTGGTAAATCATGCAGCGGAAAGTCTGTTTGCTCCTGAGCCTTCCCGTGAAGCACCAGCGTGTCCCTGTACTTCCTGTTGAGTTTAAACTCCGGCAAGGCAGTGCTTCCGCACATGATGTCGTTGACACCATCTCGGCCATCCATTCGTAATGTCTGGGTCATCATCTGAACCAGATCTTGCATGTCGGTAGATTCACTCTTCCTGCATAGAAGGAATGAATGATCAGAAATGTACGATAGGGGTGGGAATTACGATACGTTGCCCCCGATAACGATGGTACCACAATACAGCAATTCTGAGATGGTCGATACATTGCAAGACAATTAATCTATGATACGTCACAACATCTGAGTAACTGAAGAAGTAAAAATACCTCTCAAAAGACAAAAAGCAGGAAATATGAGTAATAATAACTTTCGACTTGTATCTACATAAAGATTATTATGTAGGCCTATTATACATATATTGTAAAATAAACGTCCAACAAACATTTTAAAAACATAAGACATAATTCTTCTTATTGCCGGTGTAATCGGAGAAAAAGGAGCTGTAACAAGGCTCATCTCAACGGTGGTCCTGAACCCGGACACAGTACGTTGTGTCTTTCCCACTGTCTTCGCTGCCCTCACCCTTCTCTGCCGTCTCCCTCTGAGCGCTCGGTTGAGCTGGTGGACGAGCTGCAGTCCTCCTCGTCTGACCGGCGTCCGTGTAGCCGCTCGTTCTGTGGCAAAACACACCTTGTTATTCACACAGGGCACAAGTAAGTTAAGCTGCTGTTGGCGCTCTACGCTTGAGCTTTGATGTGATCTGTTGTCTACCTGACTGAGGGCTTCGGCAGACTCAGAAACAGATCTGCAAGCACGGACGTCCTGGTGCTTGTTCTGGCCAGAAGTGACGTCATAAGATGCCCGTCTCACAGCGTTAACTACTGTGGAAAACAGAAACTAGAGTGAGAGAAGAAAATACACCTCTGGATGATCGATCAGGTCCGGTTCATTGTTCCATCATCCCAAGCAAAAGAATAGTATGATAAAACTAGTCATTGAAAACTAGTAACTGGCTAAATCAATTATTTAGTCTT
Source organism: Bathygadus melanobranchus (assembly GCA_900302375.1). NCBI lineage: Eukaryota > Metazoa > Chordata > Actinopteri > Gadiformes > Macrouridae > Bathygadus > Bathygadus melanobranchus. The sequence continues at coordinate 14,770 of OMKP01090251.1, read as the reverse complement.
AACATCATACTGCTTTAGGAGGTTTGGTCTCATTTCTCAAGGTTGTATTTTCTGCTGGGTTTTGTTATTGAACTAGGCTACCTGTCAACACTTTCCTGCTCTCTACCTGGGGCAGACACTATACCTGACAATCTGATTTCGTTTTTCTTTCCATTCTTCTTTATGGTCAAAAGGAGACAACAACGATGTATTCACCTGGCAGGATGGCCTGTTCTTGGGACTGCCTCAGCCTCCGTCTCTCTCTAGCAGACAGAGGACGCTCCTAAAACAAACATAAACAAAATGTTAAATATATATACATCGTAATAATATCCAACATCCAGTGGCCATTTTAAAGCCCCTTCTTACCTGTGGAAGTGGTGGTAGAACATCATTGAAGGGACAAATGGATGAAGACGAGGAGGTGGTGGTTCTCTTCTTATCTGTGCTTACCCTGCTCCTCTTCCTGCGGTCCCCAGCCAGGGCTTCAGCTGGAGGGGGCGGCAGCGGCCTAGCAGAGGCCCCTCTGGACTGATGGGTGCCAGAGGACACAAAGAGGTTATACTGTATACTGTATGTATATTTAGGTTAGGAAGTGTACTGCCACAAAGTATTTGCAGCTATTGAGAATGATCAATATGTTACGTTGAATCATTTGACCTATACCTTTAATACAGTACCGTCTAATCTAAGCATGCGTAATTATGCATTCATGGATGCTACCTTGTGTGACATTTGACAGAATCTGCAGTTTGAAAAGCATGGCATTGACAATGCAAAGAACTCCTTGGATTATCACACAGAACATTTTCTGCTTTGGCGGCAAGTGTCAGTTTGGAAGTGTTTTTCCTTTTTAGTTCAAAGCTCGGGCTTGCACGCAAGTGTCACATGGGCAGCTATGTTGTGAAGCGGCACGTTCGTCATTGTACCTTGAGCTTATCCACTAGCGTGTGTCCAGCGTCCCTCTGTCTGTGCTGCTGGGACATGGACGGCTCCATGGACAAGTTAGGGGCAGTGAGTCCCGCGGACGCCAGGCCGCCCAACATCGATAGTTGATGTGCTGACGGGCTCTTGTCTTCATGTGGTTCCTAAAGACATTGCCATACTTTCATAAACACCATATGAAACTCAATCAAATCTTACAAATATTAAAAATATTGTGTTTAAACTAAAAGAAGTCCAAGAAATCCAATATTCCTAATTCTCACCATAGCTGTAACGGCAGAAAATGGCTCCAGTAGTTTTTCAGTGGATTCTAGGATCTCCTTTAGAAAGTCAATAGGTTAGATGAATTGAGCCGAATGGAGATCATTCATTCATGCGCACGGTTCAAGCAAACCTCTATCTATCACTCACTTGACCATTGGAGGGATCCTCTTCAGTTGCAGCTCCTACGAGGAGGACCATGGTGTCGCGTCCAGCGTCCAGCTTCACCTCCAAAGCTTCCTTCTCATTCACTTCCAAACGAGCGTCCTCTGCAGAGCTCTGTTCAGGGACACCGACGGCAACACCGCTCAGAGAAACCATAAGATCCAGCTCGGGGTTCTCCCTCGCCGCCTCTCTCAGTAACTCCATGGTATCGTCCCTGTTGTCTGCACCCGGCGACAGTGGCGGCTTCACTACTAGCTCATCTGTTGGGGCTTTCACAGCTTGCAAATGGCCGGGCGACCTCTTCCTCCGTCTCTCTTCCCCTCCTCCTGCACCTCCTCCTCCTCCGCTGCTCCCATCACCTGACACGTTGCGAGGGGACGGGTGCAGAGGGAGAGGCCCCCGGGATGGATCTGGTTTCCTCTTGTGCTTGCGGTCCCTGGAGGCCGACAGGGTGATGGGTTGCATCGTGTCTGGGGAGCGAGACACCGGGGGCCGCTGGGATGTGCTCTCCGCCGGCTCCTCCCCTCCCACCGGCTGCTGCTGCTGTGGCTGGATTTCAATATTGATGCCACTGATGGTCGCCATGGTGACCGTGCTGGCTTTAAGGGCGTCGGGTGGAGGGGACTTGGGTGCGGGAGCAGACACATTGTTCTGACCTTGGTGCTGTGGTCCGCTGTCTCTCTGAGGACAGCAGGGGGGGGAGCATTCGTGTTCATTGAAAAGACAAAAAACAAACTTGTATGTACTGATATCACAAAGGCTTATTCAAAGCTAACAGATTTCAAATAATATCTGTGTAATATAATAAAAGTTAATTCTATTAATTATCAATGAACTCCTATATACACACTGGACATACTCTCCACTGGGAGAGTATACAGTATTATCAGTGTATCCTCTACACAGTACAGTATAGGATTACTAGTGCCACTGCAATCAGTCATGCAAAAAACCCCAACATTATTTTATAAAAAATGGTTTCATTTCAAAACATATTGTAGGTGCCCCCTACTGCACCCCCCTCAATGGTTGTAATTATCGTCAGCAGAGAACTACTGTTACCTAATGCTACAGCATGCATTAGATAACAGCATGTTTTAGCTAGGTGCTGGGAAACGCCACACTATTTTGGAGTATACTGGAGTATCCTTACTGTGTTCACTCTTCGGGGCTTGGCAAGGGGTGGGGCAGGGGGACTCTGTGGTCGTCTCTTGGGGTTTGACTGAGGGGAGACCACAGATGCTGTACTGCTGCCGTTGTTGTCACCAGCGGCATCCACACATTTCTTTCTTGACTTGGCAGTTTTCCTGGAGTGGCACAAAAAAATAAAGAGCATAGCAGAGAGAAACATTTAATACAAAGTATAAGAAAGAGAACTAGGAAAGAAATAAAGAAAATTTGATGAAAGAAATAATGAAATTAACATTGTTTACAGAGAAAAGGCTGAACTTGATCACAGTGAGTGAGGAGAAATAATAATCCTAATGGAGAGAGAGAGAGAGAGACACACATGGCTGACAGAGAACGGACAGAGGATGAATCTGGGTTGGGGAGACGAGACTCCAGGGTAACCTACTCCTTGGTAGCCTCCAGGAACATGGCGATCTGCCGTTTGATGTAGGGCTGCCTGAGTATGAGCTTCACGTCGGGCCGCTCCTCCGGCCTCTTGCACAGCATGCTCTTGATCAGCTCGCCCAGCAGGGGGTCATACTTACCCGGCATCTGAGGCAACTGGCAGGGTCATGCAAGGGAAACAATCACAAATGTATGGTCAGACCATGACAGGGAGGATTTAATATTTAACCCGGCGTTACTCATTCACTTCAAAGCTCATGGAGAAGAGGGAGGAGGGAATAAAGTGAGAGAAAGAGAATTTTCGACAAATGTACTTATTGTAAGTCGCATTGGATAAAAGTGTCTGCCAAATGCTCTAAATGTATATGTAAATGTACGTTGAAAATACTTTATATAACACATTATTTACCTTTCCTTGTACAATGCGGTAAACCAGAGAGTTCATATCCTTTGCATTGAAGGCATGCTTCAGTGTCGACATTTCATACACACAGCACCCCAACGCCCACACATCTGACTGGAAAATAAACACAAACGTATTGTGTGAGGACACTGGTGCTGATTTAGTACCAAAAATATAAATATATACATAACATGTCTCACCGAGATTTAGGAACAATAACAACAACAAAAGAAAGTGTGTGGATCAGTTCAAGCGAACAGTGATGCCCCAAGTAGATGTTCCCAGCAGTAAATAGTCATCCCCAGCGGTAAATAGTCATCCCTAGCAGTAAATAGTCATCCCCAGCAGTAAATAGTCATCCCCAGCAGTAAATAGTCATCCCTAGCAGTAAATAGTCATCCCCAGCAGTAAATAGTCATCCCCAGCAGTAAATAGTCGGCCCCAGCGGTAAATAGTCATCCCCGGCAGTAAATAGACGTCCCCTCCCCAGCAGTAAATAGTCATCCCCAGCAGTAAATAGTCGTCCCCAGCAGTAAATAGTCGTCCCCAGCCCCACTACCTTGTGGTTGTAGGGTTTATTGGAGAACAGTTCAGGGCTCATGTAGTACGGCGTTCCTATGAGGGTGCTCGCCATGTCATTCTGGTTCTCCAGGACCCTGGCGATGCCAAGGTCTCCCACCTTGATGATGTTGGTCTTTGTCAGGAAGATGTTCTGTGTCTTAAGGTCCCGGTGTAGGATGTGCTTCTCATGCAGATACTGTCAAATCAGATATTAGATATGTAAACATAGTTAGAGGGAAAATATCTTATTTTACTGATTTTTTGTGTGTTTATAATTTACTATTAAAGCTGGGTCGTGTCCAGGGGGTGGGGCAAGTGCCACCTCAGGCCCCCTCTGGACACACTCCTGCTATAAGGCCTATAGGCTAGAGCCTACCTGGAGGGCCATGGCAATCTGGACAAACCACTCCACCACCTGCCTCTCGGGTAGGAGTTCCCCCTTCTGCTGCTTGAGTCTGTGATAGAGGTCCCCGCCCTCGCAGAAGCCCATGACGATATACAGCTGGCAGTCCTCGCCCTCCCAGGACTCCCGGTAGGTCACGATGTTCGGGTGACGCAGCTGGGACAGTAGCTGGGCCTCCTGCTCTGCTGCACGTCTCTCTCGCTTGGTGGACTTGGTCAGGTTCAACTTCTTGATGACATACTGGGGGAGGAGGAAGCAGTCGCTTAACTAAGTGTGGTGAATCAAGTCCATTTGGGTTAAATCTGCACTATGCCAGGGCCCCTATTTTACCACCGTGTGGGATGTTGATTAGACGTTACAAGCCATTTTAAACAATCTATCCAACAGTGACCTCACATGTGAGACGTTACACCCAGATGTATTGGATACTTGATCTGCCTACCTGTTGGTACAGTCCACTGGGTAGGCTGGTATCTATCTGTCAATGGCTAAACAGCATGATCCACTTGATTACTCCAGCTGGTTGATTCAGGTTAAATACAACTTCAACTAATTTTTGTTTCAAAATCAAATCAAATGAATACTATCCATCAACCCATGGATTTCTTTCTCAATTTGTTCTGTGAAAAAGTCCAACTCTGGCTTTTATCTCCATGAATACGAGATGGTCATGAATAGTAATGTGATGTTTTTATGACCGAGACACATATAGTTACAGTAATAAACAGTGGTGTGCTGTCTCTTCCACGGTGAAAAGACACGTGTACTATCTTTTCTACATTTTTTCCATAATTAAAACATTGATTGAATGTGTTGATAATGTTTGATTTATTACAATATTGACATGTAATCTGGAACTCAATAGGCGCATTCTAACCCCAGATGGGCGTTCTGTCTAGACACCATTCTCTCATCTAAATCCAAATCCAACTTATATATGAATATGTAATAATTTATAACATCATTACAGTGTTTGTCCCAGCATAACAATTGCAGGCTGGGGCCAACATAGCGTGCTGTGCATCTGCAGCATATTCTAATGTGCAGATGCCACATGACCAGCTATATTTAATGTTCTTACCTGTTTTCTGTCTGCTTTGTGTTTTACCAAGTTCACTTCTCCATAGCTCCCCTTTCCCACAACTCTGATGAAAATATAGTTATTCATCACTCGAACACAACCCGGAACCCCTCCAACGTTACAATGGATTCACAGTATAAATGCATGCAATTGTTCTCCTAAATGTGTACGTGTAAAGTTGCTAACAGGCTGATGCATCGTTGCGGATAGGATTTAGTTTCTAATAGTTAATAAACATGCCAGCTGGTCCGTTTTCAAAACACAGGAACTGATCAGAAGCTCGTTTTCCGTCACTAGGCAACTGGTGCAGCGTGGGCCACGTTGGCTGGAGGGGTAACCCTCACACGAAGGTAAGGCTGTTCTGGAATAGCCCCATCTATGGTCCAGACATAGAACAACTCTCAGTTCTCCCAGGGGGTCGACGGGAACCTATGTAACCTACTGTAAATAAATAACCTCGTTCTCGTCTAACCTCGTTCTCAGGCGTTCTCGTCCCGCGGCGGAACGCCTGGAACTGGATGCTGCAGATGAGCGTTATTGGCGAAAGAAGAGAGGGCGGGACTTTCAGTTACCTGGGTTTAGTGGCGAGAGGCGAGAGGGGGGGAGGGACTTCCGATAGAGTTTCGTTTATTGCTTTGGAGAATTATTCGTCAAAACTCAATATTATTCTGCTTGGCCTCCTTGCTGTTGTTATTCTTGTCATGTTCTTATTATTCTGGCTCCTGGGACTGTTAACTGGCGTACACAGTTCACAGGAAATGCGAGACCAGAAACTGTTTTTCGGTAGACCGGGATAACGATACAATCCGGAGTCCCCTTTCATCTTAATATACCACCAAGGCAGCCGACCCATAACATATGAAATCACTTAAAATGTACACTGGAGAGAGTTTACACTCATTATCATTAAAACTTTTAGGGAAGATATTCACTCATGATACACGATGACTATTCATGACTATTCACGATGAATTTAGGTTGGAAATAATTCTATTTTGTCATTCATTTCCTGGCATTTCCTTATCTACTCTGATTGTAGATTATGGTAAAATATGTTGTTGAATTTGACCTGGAAATCACCCTAGTTTGTGACAATTAAAATGTAGCATAATACAATCTATTTTCAGGCGTGTAGGTCAGCCATATGCGTTGACTGATAGAGCAAAGTATGGATCTGGAGCCATATGGTTCCCCACCCCATGCACCGAGGGTAGTCTAGGCGTGGACTTGAAGACAATAAAGTAAACCATTTTAAATCGAGATACTGAATTCGCTTATCTGTTGTGAAGCGTATTGCATTACCATTAAGTTACAAAATAACAACTCAGTATATGGACTAAGGTGATAAAGATCGTGATTGGTTGACTTTAATATACTGCACTTGTGTGCCAGTAGATTAAAGTCAAACGGCAAACGGAAAATCATTGCTAAACATTTAGAGGAACAAACTGATGCAGAGAAATATAGTCTCAGCACCATTTATTTCAATGTTAAAGAAAAGAACATTTAGAGACTGTAGGCTAAAATCATTTATGTCATATAATTTAATCACATTTGTGCATGGAAATGACGAATGTCCACAAGATGGCGTGGTTCCCCTGTTTGGCTACAGTGTCAAACGTGTGTGCGCAGGGTGTAAAGCACTTAACAAGCTAATATTTACAGATGGTTAGACACCAAATACATTAATAATTGAGACGTTAGGTATTTTATCTAGCCAGGTAGCTGTTCAGTGCAAACTTTGCACGATAAATCGGGGGCACGTGCAGGTTAGTGTTAATAATGATCTGATATAGTGATATAGTGAAGCTATGGGCAACGATTGAGCCAAAAAAAACCGTTGTCAAATTTAAAAAAAACGCACAGCACAGCCGCGTTCCGAGAAACCGCATCACAAGTAGACGCTCTTGTTTACCTGTGCGCCGCACCGCCGGTGGTGATTGGTCGCTTTTGTTCCGTACCAGTCCATCTGTGTGTCGCCTGCCCTCGGTGACGTCACGGGGAGTGCTGCCGCTCGAGAGGCTGTCAAGTACTACAGTTTCTCCGCGAGCGCTCGGAGTTGAAAAGACCGACACTCGCGCGGAAGCCGACCTTTGAGACCGGAGACTCGCAGGTAGGTGCCTTCGCTGCGTGGTCCGCATATGGCTGACACCCGGAATATAGGATGTTTTGGTTACTGTTGGGTCATTTCTATTTATAAGCAGAATCCCCACGTTACAATTTGCCAATTGGTTTGACGGCTCAATGTGTAGAAGGTACTTCCATGCACGCCACTACCGTACTTTTTTTTTTTACAAGGAAGACACCGAAAGGCTTTGAACGATTATTATGTGTAAACAGCGTCCAGTGGACAGAGTCCTCGCAGAGCGTGCAGCTGCGAACTCTCGTCCACATCTAATTGGACAACTGGGCTATTGAACCTGACTTCTGCAACTTGTGAAAAATCTAGTTTTGATGACCGGACTGACATAACAGTGCATGCTATTCACCACAGCCCACCAATGCCCTCCTACTTATCTGTTATAGATTGCAATTATATTTCCAGCAATATTATATACATATATATATATATATATTATAATGTATTTTAATTGGTTTAAAGAGGTTGGCTTGGTTTTTTGTTAAATTTGTGTTAGTAATTTTTTTAATTACCCTCGGCAGTGTTGCCAACTAATTTTCAGGGGAAGTTGCTACAGGCAGGTCTATTTGTTGCTAAAAGTTGCTAAATGACGTTGTGATGTCATTGTGTGATGACGAATTGATGTCAAATTGACTGGCCATCTCGGCGAAAAATATTAGAAATGTTTTAGTTTAGATTTGTTTGCTTATTATCACACATTTTTATTTGCAAAAGTAATATAAACACCACATTTTTATGATCATTCATTTTTATTTTTAAACACAACACATCATAGCTTTGTTTTATTCATATTTTTCTCATTACATCGTAAAACCTACGGTAAAACCACACATGAACAATTGTATTGTAGTTGCCTGTTTTATGTGGCTTATTGCTAGCGAGCTAACATGATAACAACAGGGTATCAAACCAACAAGGTGTGTGATTATTGAGCAATTACAGCTATCAAGCTCAAACAAGGTAGATTTTCAAACATAGATTTTTGGTTTTATTTTCTTATTACCAAGTAAAACTACACATTCTGAACAATTATATTTATCTGTTTTAAGCAGTGTATTGGTAGTTAGTTAACATGCTACCTAACTGATCAACAATTATACGTATAAGCTAATAACAAGGTATATCATATATGCTATCTTATTGAACAATTGCAGTAAGCAACTTAACTCAAATATGATGTGTGCGCTAGGCACCTCTCTCCAGGCTGTTGTGCTGCTTGGCTGGCTAGCTGCTCAATGGTTTCCTCCAGATATTGACACTGTTCTCGCTCACTCTGCAGTGCACACTGCCACCATCAGCTGTGTGTCTCCGCCAGTTCCAGAAAGTCCACTCCTTGCATGTGTAAATATGATGAATCATAGATTGGCAAGGAAATCCTCTTCATCTTCACTGTCCAACTGCATTGTCACTGAGCTGGAACCAGCAGAAGAGGATAGAGTGGCCGTGAAGCTGTATGCTGCTGTGGTGCCAAACTGCTGCAGAACTTCACTTGGTAGTTTATGCTGGTAACCAGTATCACCAGCCAGCTTCAGTCCATACCGCACCAGTAGTATGGAGTTGAGAGTGTGCAGTGACATTCTATTTCTTAACTTTGACTTGACCACACTCATTTGGCTGAACAGCCGTTCAACCTCTGCATTTGAGTGTGTCAAAGAGAGGGCACTGAGTGCAGCTTTGCACAGTTCCTCAAATGGATTTGATCCGGAAGAGTCTGTGTAGTTATTCACTTAGCTCAGCTACTTTAATTATTTCAGTGATGCCTTTATTGTGCTTTAGCGTTTCAACAACGCAACAAGGCCATGTTTCGCAAGGCTTCTAGGTTGTCAGGAAGCCTAGCTTGCAGCTCCTTGCTTGAAGCAACAATGTAGTTGATGCACCGTCTCTGACCGAATGACCTTTTCATCCTCTGGCGCAAGACTGAGTTGGGACACTGTGGTGGTGAGGTGAGGTATGGCGATGGACTCAGATGTCCAACAATGGCATCCTTCAGGACATCAATTTTTGCCATAGGATTGACTACTCTGCTGCAAATTGATGTTAAGAGGTGTACCAGATTGTCCAAAAGCTTGACAGGATCTGTTTGCTCTCCCTCAAATGACTTCACTGCAACTTGTACGTCAGACAGGATTGATTTCAAGAAGGTCAGGTAGACATAGTTGGTCTTGTCCAAGTACATGGTGTGGAGCACATCCGCCAAGTAGCAATGCTCACTGGCCTTGGTCAACTCAAAGTGGAGTTTCAGTTCTTCCCACTGTCCCAATATACGAGTTACCGCAGGCTCAATCGATAGCCAACGTGTGGCACACACTTTGGTGATCTGCAGGGGTTTCTGGCCACAATTAATGGTGGCATACACTGCTTTGTACGCCTCCCTCCGTTTTGGGGAAATCGAAAACCAGTTGTAGGTTTCCCTGATTAAGTACTCAACACTCCTAGGGATGGTTTCTTTGGATGCTGCACTGACAGCCAATTGTAAAGGATGGCACACACAGCGGATGAGTACCAAATTGGGAAATGCACATTCTTCCTTTAAAATCTTGTGCACCCCAGTCATCACTGATGCATTATCAGTGCCAATACCCTTAAGATTCTCTTTTTTAAGGTTACACTTCTCAAGAAATTAAATTACCGCCTTTGCTATTGATCTGGCATCGCGCCCCTCCAATTCAACCAGCCCGAGAAATGTGGACACAACTGTTATTTTTTTGGCACTGAAATACCGAATCACCACGCCCAGGTATTTCGAGACACTGACATCAGTGGACTCATCCAAAAAGAGACTGAACTTCTCATCCCCCACATCTGATGTTACCCTTTTGAGAAAATAAGGAGCCAGTACTCCCCTAATCATTTCTGTGCACTTGGTGCGGTGCATTTGGAAGTTTGTTGCTGCCACAGAATCTGAAAAGGCAGCTTTGCAAGCCATACCTAAATGGTCGCATGCTAGCAGCGAACAATGCTCCGCAATGGCCATTGCCATAGTAGCTTCTGCGCTTTTGCAGTTATCCACTTTCTTAACCAACTGTGGTAATGTAGACTGCGTTGCGGGGTTGTACGGTTTTGCAAGCATATCTGATTGGCAGTAAGCACAGTATGCCCTACAATCATCCCCAATTACTGGCTTCAGCCACCCTTTAAATTCAGGTACAGACTCCCACTCCTTTCTATACTTCTGGCTGTACAATTTTGATTGAGACATGTTGGTTGATGTTGTAAGTTCTGTTCAAGATCCAACATTCGTGACCAACTATATTCATTAGGTTTTAACTGTGGTTGTTGAACTATTTAAACTTATCAAGTAAGTTTACCAAACAAGCCACCAGGGAAATACATATATGTCTTTAAATCAAATGTTGAAAATCGTTTTCAAGACTAGCGTAATTTTGGTCTGCAGTGAGTGCACTAGCATGTAGTAACGTTACTGAAGGCTTAGCCCTTTTCAGATTGTTAATGCTACTGTGCGGAGGAAATTCAAATATATATATATTTTTTTTATCGTGACTTCTTAACCAAACAAAGTACTCTGAACTGAATGTGTTTAAATGATTTGACCAAAAATAATAAGTTTGTCTTGTCGAACGCATGCTACTGCTGCTGCAGTCAGCCAACAATGTTTGCTGCCTGCTACTGCCTGTGCCGTCACTACTGCTGACGTCACTCACAATGCACTTTTCCAGCCAGGCAGACAGACCGTGTGTTGTGACTAAGTGAGAAAATCGTTTTTGTGTAATTTAGAGGGAAAATGCGTGGGTTTTAGCGTTTGAATCACTTTTCGAAAGTTGCTAAAAGTTTCCAAATAAATGTTAAAAGTAGCTAAATGTGTTGCTAGCTGCTTTTAGGATGGACCCTGCCCCGCATCCACCACAGAACAAAGCCCTCCTCTGTGCTCTGTGCTGTTATGTTGTCCGCTTAACGTGTACCACATTAAAAGTGAAAAGAGTTGAGAGTGAAGGCTTAGTGAGGATTCCATGAGACATCGTGCTCTTGTACAATTTGTTGTTCCCAGGGTCCTGTATAGTGTACTTCATGACCAAACAAAGCCTTCTGATGTCATCCTGTATGGCTACAACCTGCGAGCTGAGGGGGTGAATGTTTGACATGCACTAGGGGAGGAACCAGTGCTAATTTGCTAATTGAATGCTAATTACTTTATTACTACATTATTGTGTATTGTACAAACAAATATATAATGGTGTACGACCAACACACATACAAATGGTTCTTTAAGGATAAAGGGGAGCCATCACACTTCGCCGTTAGAGACGGCTTCATATGAGTATTGTGAAACAATCCATTTCCATGGGGGAACAAAATCCTGAAAGTTGGACCAGTGACATCATTGGTCCAACTTTTCCATGTTTGTTTTTGACATGTTGACATGCGTATGAAGCAATACTCTCTAAAGATGTGTTTCCACCGCAGGGAAATTTACCCAGGAACTAGGAACCTTTGGAGGAACTTCCACCGCAGGGACCAGGGTCTAAATTAAGTTCCGGGGATGTTATTTTACCCCCTAAAAAGTCCCTGCTCAGGGCTAGTACATTCCAAAAGTACAGGAACTTTGGGGGTGGGGCTTGCAGTGCTGAACATTTCTCTCGTCCATCTAAATAATCTCACGGTCAATCTCTGCAATAGCTCGTAAAATCCATTTGCTTAGGTCCTTTTACATCAGGCATGTAACGAATAATCGTCACGAAAATTGGACAAACGCATTATCGCATCACCTATTTAGAGTTACGAATATAGGTCCTATGCAT
>OMKP01090250.1:0-26296 GCA_900302375.1 Bathygadus melanobranchus | reverse complement strand
CCCCGGGGCTCGGCCACCGAGGAGCTTTTCAACCACCTCGGCAACCTCTGCCCCAGTGATAGAGGAGCTCACCCCCGAGTCCCCAGACTCTGCTTCCTCACTGGAAGGCGTGCCGGTGGGATTGAGGAGGTCTTTGAAGTATTCTCCCCACCGACCCACAACGTCCCAAGTCGAGGTCAGCAGCGCCCCGTCCCCACTGTACACAGTGTTGACAGTGCACTGCTTTCCCCTCCTGAGACGCCGGATGGTGGTCCAGAATCTCTTCAAAGCCGTTCGGAAGTCGTTCTCCATGGCTTCACCGAACTCCTCCCATGTCCGAGTTTTTGCCTCGGCGACTGCCGAAGCTGCGGCCCGCTTGTCCCGCCGGTACCTGTCAGCTGCCTCCGGAGTCCCACAGGCCAAAAAGGTCCAGGCTTCTTCAGCCTGACAGCATCCCTCACCGCTGGTGTCCACCAACGGGTTCGGGAATTGCCACCGCGACAGGCACCGACTACCTTACGGCCACAGCTCTGGTCAGCCGCCGAGACAATGGAGGCACGGAACATGGTCCACTCGGACTCAATGTCCCCCGCCTCCCCCGGGACATGGTTGAAGCTCTCCCGGAGGTGGGAGTTGACAGGGGATTCCGCCAGACGTTCCCAGCAGACCCTCACCCTAACTTAAACAAGACACTTGGGTAAAATGAAATTATTCATGGCTTCGTTCTAGCTTTGCCAGATATTTTATGAGGCTTTTTCATACCCAGTTACACTTTTAATTACCATCTTGTAATTACAGCAATACATCTGGATTCACTTGTGCAAATATCCCTCATCATTAGCTCTCCACGGATCCCACTGACGAATTGCTGGTCACATGCTGCAAGACTCCACTGACTAAATGCACATCATTGTTTTCCCTTGTGGTGGCAGGATGATCAGAACCAATGATCATTTATGTTAACGAGGGGCCCAGTGATTGATAAGCACACAACGACCTAGTCACAAGCCCCAGCTGTCACACCCAGGAAGTGCCGTGGCAGTCTTAACAGCGAATTACACTTCTGTGTCAGCACGTATGCGAAGGTCCACGTCGCTATTCAGAGACTTGTACGCACCGTTTGCCGTTCACAGACCGACACGTACACTAACCTCTGGGAGGACATGTAGTCCTCTCAGAGGTTAGCAACGAGTCGCCTTTCTGTGAGGAGGCATGTGTTGACTAATCACTGATTGGTCAAGGAGTGAGCAGGCGTAGTGTTTTGTTTTGTTTTTCCACAAAGACACAAAAATGAACTGAATGCACCCAACAAACCACTATTTTCATTTGGTTGTGATAATCCAAGTGTTTTTCAGCAGTGCATTTTTTCACATGGAGCAGACTCGTCTGGCTGTGAATTATGTAAATAAAACAACATTTTTAGCTGTAATCTGTTGTAATGTTGAATTGCAAGAAATCCTATCTATTGGTATTTGTACTCTGTGTTAATATTTTATCTTGTCAGGGAAACAAAGAATGCTCATTTATTGTGTTAGAAACACACAAGGCTGGCCAAGTCAATTGGAATGAACCCTTTTCTCAGTTGAACATACAATTCTTTGTCAAAATGCATTATGTCAAATCCTAATTAATAATGATTTTATTTTGCTTGCGAGTCAGATGTGGCACTCGCATTCTCTGCTCATATATTTTTGCATTAATTGATCTGAACTTTGTGATGAATCGTGACTCAGTGCTACTGTGATTCACATGATGAATACAACAACTACAGCGGCCTCTATGAACAGTGATTGTGGGGAAAGTTGGAGGACACCACAAATAATACTAACGGCATACATGCTTTACAAGGCTCCGTGTCAGTGGTCTAAACACATTATTTTCACAGTGATTTTCAAAGCCTCATCATTTCTGCAAGCTGCACCTAAATTTTAGAATGAGTAAGTCACGGGTAAGGCAAGTGAGATGGCAAAACTTGTAGATTAATTCAGAATTTATGAAGATTATATTTCAGTCCACATCAGCTTGCCGATGTTAAAGTCTACTTAATCCTGCACTCCCTGTTACCCCCCACCCTCTCTGCTCTCTCCCCTCTCCCAGCTTATCTGCTTATTTTTACAGCTGCTGTCCAGGAATCCATCAGTCTTTTCATGGCCTATGTACACACCAGTGTCAACAAAGCAAGTGAAAAATGCCGGTGCAATGAGAAGAGACAATTACACGATCCCCAAGATGGTCCCCAGCAAATCACCCTGTACAGGAACCTTCTACAGAAGAGCTCAGCTCCAGTACAAGATGAACCGCCTCAAATGTGGTCTTCAGAAGCTCCAGACCACCGCCATGCCTGTTACATTGGTGCTTAATATTCATATCATGTTTGAGTGATGAAAAAATCTATTGGTCACAGGATTGTTAATTATGCTTCTTTTACTTGGTGAGATGTGATTCTGTCTATGGATTCTTTTTCATGGATTTAATTATATTCATCAGTTGTATTGCTCTGTTTTCTACTGTGTGATACACTTGACAATTAAACGTTACATTTTCACAATGCTGGATTGAGAATTTAAATGCCAAACTTTCAAAAGAAGCAGAGCTGACTGTCAAAAACCAGAACACCGAATCTCTAACCAGGAAGATGGCTCTGCAGACAGAGACGCCCCGGGCAAAGAAGACGTTGCAGATCTGGAAGGAAAGAAGGTCTGGACCTGTTTTTATCTTATTCCCCTCAATGTCACAATGTCATCTGTTAGAATTCTCAAAAAACATTCACAGGTCACTGTGATCCAGGCTGAAGTGTCCATGAAACAGAGGGACTGTGAGCAGGCTAAGGCTGAGCCAGCTCTGGCAGCTGCCATGGCTGTGCAACATCCTCAACACCAGTAACAAGGTCCCTCAACCTTTCCTCCAGGCTCCCCATGTGTCTTCAGATTACAAGTCTGCAATCTACCTGGTAGAATCCCTGAGCAAGAGGTCTAATAATGGTTAAGCATCATTGATGCCTGACATGTACTTAAAAAGTAAATATTCACTGCAAGGTGCTTTGGATAAAAGTAAAATGGTAAATGGATTATTTATATAGCGCTTTTATCCAAAGCGCTTTACATTGCCTCACATTCACCCATTCAGACACAGACAGTGGTGTCAACCATGCAAGGTAACAACCAGCTCGTTGGGAGCAGTTAGGGTTAGGTGTCTTGCTCAGGGACACCTTGACAATTAGCTAGGCGGAGCCGGGGATCGAACCAGCAATCTTCTGGTTGCCAGACAACCGTCTCTACCTCCTGAGCTATGTAAGTGTATCCTTGACTGACTTAATATTACTAAATTACTAAATAATACTATTCTAGCCAAGAAAACAGTATCAGACAAGAGTCAACCATTCTATATTGAGTTTGAGTTTGGCTTTCAGGTGATTCTGACCAAGCTGAAGACATTACCCAACCCTCCGGCAGTGGTGATCAATATGTCTGCAGCTATGATGGTGCTGCTGGCTTCACGTGACCATGCGCCCAAGGATCGGAGCGGGAAGGCAGAGTGGGCCTGCATGGGCAAGGTTAAGCTGTCACCATGGCAATTACTTCAACCTGATGAATGCCAATCTAATTTGTGCGTGGGGCCTTGACCCTGGCTCTGCTCAGCATGTCAAATGGCCACATTAGAGCTGGATAGCTCTTTGAATATGCTGGCTGATGACAGAGTCTAGCCCTGGGTCTGTGCAGTCCAGGGGCCCTGCTAGTAATTTGATCAATTCCCTTAAAGGGGTGGGGGAGGTTCTGTTTCTGAAGCATTTCTGTTTGAGCAAGTGGTGCTGTTGGGAAGCGGTGCTTGTCAGTGTTTAATATTGAAGGTGTCTTTCATAGCGGCACAGAAAATAAAATACAAAACCCATCATACATAAATTGTCGTAAATGTAAATGTGCAGCCGGGCTCCTGGATCATCAACATTGTTAGATACGAGGTCAAAAGAACATTATCCAACTCCATTAAAAGAAATCTTAACCAGTCCAAGCTATGATGATTAGGTGCAATTAAAATAATTGTACTTGTACTTCATGTTGTCTCTGTGTACTGTGTCATTGCCCCTTAAAGACAGAAGCTTTTACAAGCGGTCAAATTATTGGCTGTGTAAAAGAAGTTGGAGGTAACGACGAACAAATGATATTCACCTTTACATCAATCAATGTTTCCAGAGTTACCCCATGACTCTGACTGACTGACTGATTACTCCTAGTAGTGTCCTTTTGTTGTAAAAAATACAAAAAACAAAGTCAATGTATTCCTTGCAACAAAAAAATAAGATAAACAAGAAAAAATGCAATTTAAGAATAACCTGCCTATTTAATAAACAAAAGGTTTAACCATTAGCCATGCTTTGTGTCTTACTTTGCACCAAACATTTCCCTCAGAGTCTTCTGTCTCTCTCCTAAGCATGGCCTTGTTTCCTTTATCCCGGCCACCTGGACCCCATCTGTAGTCCCGCTTAATTTTGTTTTTCAGTTTCTAAAGACAACAAAATTGATATATAGAATTTAAATTATAATTAGTTGGTTAGTTAGTTTGGCTTTTTTTTTTTTTGTTGTGAGTTTTGTTTTATATAAGAGGTAGAATCCACGCTCCCTGATCCATACTCCTGTTTAGATAGTGGTGGTATGCACCATAAAAGAAGAAGAAGAATTGTAGTCCCGGGGCTAACAGGAGGGAACGTAGTGATCCTCAATGACCCTGCCTCTCATGACATTACACAATGTGTGCGTGTATGTGTGTGTGTGTTATCTGCATGGCCTGGACACGAGCCTCCAACACCTCTCCGCTCAGATCGACGGCAGAGAAATCAGTTGTCAGGAGGAGGTGTCTCGCACCAACCAGACCATAGAACTGGCAAACCGGCTGGTCGAAGGCCTGAGGTGAGGGGGGGTTTCACTGTGTCTGCAGTTGAGTTCCAAGTTGAGTTCCACACAAACGGTAATGTTTTACCAGTGTAACAAGATCAAATGGAGAGAGGGTGGTAGTAGTCATGGGATGTTGATCTGTTATCTCATGGTTGAGAGTCAAAGGGTGTCACACTGCTCAGCAGCATATGAAAATCTTGGGCGAACTGTCAGAGAGGGCTGGTTCACACATGGTGCATGGCTGAATGACCATTGAGGCGGCCAGACACAAGCCATTCAAGCTAATAATCAACCTGGCACTTCATCTGAGTGTCTCTCCGTCATGTAGTAAACACACACACACACACACAATCGTTTCACTTCTTGCTTTAACAACAATCATAATTAGCAATGTTATGTATTGTCATTGCAGTGAATCCATGTTTAGTATTTTCTTCCAAGTGCATCCAGTTGCTAAGTATTCATACTCTTGTTGTGTTCCAATATAAAATAAGCCATTGCCATTTCAGTGGTCACGTTTTATATTCGACTTTTTCATGCCATAAAATAAATATGGTTTTCATTGAATACCTGGGCTTTTTAAGCATATCAAGATAAATGTTATGTCTTCATGGCATTGACCTGGAAGCAATGGTGTTTAGACTAATAAATCAGAGTGTCTATATTTAATCATTAACTTACCTCAAAGCCTCAACAGCTGTTGGAAATTAGCAATGTCTCATCCGCAGCCTGAGTGATATTACGGGCAATCCATAATGCATTAGAGTAAAATTATAGTGATTTTTAACTGACTGAAAATTTATTATGCCACATATTCTGGATCCACAAGCCTGTTTGTAAGGAAATGCCGTGCCATGATTTATTGTTGTATGGGACTGTCACAGTGGTGCTATTGAAGGCCTGGATGAATGCAAAATTGATGCTGGGAACTCAAAACTTTCACAGGCAGTTTACGTTAATGGAAGTTGTATATATATATATTTACCATTTTATGTGTTCGTAGTTTGTGCACTAAAGAGAAAGGGGAGATGCTCAGTACATTGTCACTTCTATAAGTGGTTCATGTTTCATTCCCCTGGTTTTAAATGCTTTGACTGAGTTTGAATGATCGTCACGGTTATGCAATGACTTCACACATCCTATTTTGTTTTCTTTGGCTTCTTTGTGTCTCACAGTCCAAGAAGCGTTGGTCCCAGGTGTTGGTCCGGTACATGGAGCAATAGAAGACCCGGGAACGTCCCTGTGTGCTGGCCACCGTGTTCCTCTCTTACCTGGGATACTTCAGAAGGAAGTACTGCCTGGAGCTCCTCTACCACTCCTGGAACCCCTTTCTACATTCTCCAAAGGAAGAATGTACGATTGAATATTTAGTCATGTAGCAGACTAAGCTTTTATCCAAAGTGACTGAGGATTAGAATCATCAACACATAGAATCACAATTGCAGCAGCTACAAAATATTACAGAATTATATTATAGTGCTGGATGACGTTGTTTCTGAAATAGCAACTGGACAGAGTAGCTAGCGAGTTCAGAGTAGCTATAGGAATCAGAACACAATGTTAGTAGAATGTATTTGTTTTACATAAGTAACATGAACAATTTCAACAAAGTGTGTTCTAAATTCAATTGATATAGGGGATTGAACCCAGTACTTTTAGGCTGGGAGTCGATCATTCTTGGCATTACCTGCCACCTATCCTGACCTGCCCCCTATAAGTGCCCGTAAACTATGCAAGTGCTTCTACCATGAAGCATATGTATTAATGTATGAACGGCTTCTGTTCCAGGTCTTCATCCCGCTGACAGACCACCTGGACCCGGTCCTCATGTTCACAGATGACGCTGTAGTGGTCGCTTGGCACAACCGAGGGCTGCCAGACGACCGGATGTCAATGGAGGACGCCACTTGTCATCGACCCTCAGCAGCAAGATATCAAGTGGATAGGAAGCCAGTATGCCTCCCAGCTCAGAGTGGCAGAAAGGGTGAGAAAAACAGGGGTGATATGTGTGGTTTAAAAATCACAAGTTCATCAACATTAATGAGTTAGGTGCTAGGACATTGCAGAGCGAGCACTGGCCTGCGGTGGTACTGTTCTGATGGAGAATCTAACAGAGAATCTGACGCATCCTTGACCTCTACTGGGAAAACAAAACAAAAAGCAAGATCAGTACAGTCAAGGAATATTATTGAAGACATATTCAAGGTTAAAACATTGAATTATAAAGCCAATCCCTAGCTCACCTGTCCGCCAACAGTAGAGCATTCTCAAGTGTTCAGTAAACAATACATTCAGCAAAAACCTCTTTAACATGGAGGCTATTGCACACAGCGAAACATTTCAAATCAATACATGGTTTTTATCTCCCCCCATTGATACACGAGTCAATAAACCCACAACTTGTCTCCAGCACCCCTGAGACAATGGCAGCAGAATTGCATGATGGTTGAACTTCTCTCTGGGCATTGAAACTGGCCCCTGGCAGGACGTGAATGACTGCATTATGATTGCCCTATCCTCTGTCTTCAGATTATAGGTGCATTTGCAGTTGTGTGTTCTGAATCTCAGAGGCCAACGTATTGATCGCACATCTCATGGCTGGTTGATTGATAGTGTATTTGTGTGCTTATATTTTTTATGTGTGATGATGCATATTGAACAGTGAGCAGGGAGACTGTGTGTGATGGTGCTGTGTTGTGGTCAGCCAGGGGGTGATCGCAAGCTCGTTAGGGCCCAGGGGTTTTATTGTTGTGCTTGTTGTGTGTAGAGGGGATTTATCCTACATTTGTCCTCAGTTATTTATGTTTACATGAAATAATGAACATGAACAATCAAAGCCATTAAACAATGATCAGAACTGAGTTCTTCTGTGAATTATGAAAATGTAAACACAACCTAATCACGTCATCTTGTTCTAGTTGTAAACTAGAATATTTGAACAAATGGAAAAATCTGAATACTGGTTTACAATAGCCAGACTAGGGTCTCCAAGCAACAGGGAATGTAATATGTTAACATGTTTATCTAAACTTCTATAATACCTACCCAATCTCATTTTATATTCAGTGTTACTTATTAACATTGTTCTCTACCCTGTGGACATAGAATGCAAACTTTAAAAATGATCAATGTCAAAATCACTATTCTGCATAAAGCTATATTGTTTGTTCAGCCATTACATTATAACTATACTACTCACAAAGATATGTATAATAATATGATTATGTTATTATCTGCTCTTTATCTGTGATTATTTTACAACCACCTTACCGTTTCTCAATATGTAACGCATGCAGAATACTATATCACCATTTTACTGATGAATTACATCCAATGGATTTAAACCGAGCAAATAGAAAAATGAAAATACCATATATCGACACATGCATTGACAAACACTAGCATGTACGTCTTTCTTTGGCACCAGTTTTGGTCATGTGCTAACTATACGAAACATGAAGCATTCAAGCACGCGTTCGTCTTGCTTTTCACCCTGTCTCCGAATGTATGACAATTCATCAGGTAAATGTGATTATAAGTTTATTCCATGTAGATCACCCCCTACGGTCTTGCCTGTGATTAATACAACCTGCTGGGGTGACCATGATGGATCTGGTAGGTCTCCACACCTGAAGTTCATTAATAATTGGAATGTTGTAGAGTGTGAAGTAATGAATACTAATTATTCCTTTCATGGCTGACGGAAGACTACAAGCCAATCCATCAGCGGGGACTTTAATTTGGTGGAGTAATGGTTCTATCAATAGTACATTAATTCTGGCTTGTGAAGATATAGAGTTGAACCAGACCCAGCCCATGAGGAACCTCTGTGACATCCTGTGTGTGTGTGTGTGTGTGCGTGCGTGGGTGTGTGGGTGCGTGGGTGCGTGCGTGCACACGATTGTATTTGAATGTGGAGACAATGTGAAGCAGCTTGGTAATTTGTACAGCTCAAGGACTCTGAAATTAAAATGAACTCTGTCATGCTAGTCAACATCTTACATAAAATAGGAAGCATGGGATAGTCTTAAAGTTTGTTTACCTTCTGTTACCAAAAATAACATACTACTATGCTTCCTGATACTTTTATGAAGGTTCACATCTTCATATCTAACCTTCACTGTGGTGTGTTGGATTAAATATTAAATTCTTAAAGGCAACAATTTCTCATGCAATTTGAAATAAACACCTCATATTTTCAACACAATTATTCACTAGAACATATTCTGTTATATTATATTACATTTTCAGGCAAGTACTGCAGCTACCTCAATTGTTGAGGTTGTAACAATAAATAACATGTGGTTTCATGAACCAGATTAATAACATAGGGTGGGATAACATAGGGTATATAATGTATATTAACTATTTTATTTGACCACTTTCATTCCAAGTAGGATGATTTTGTAGATCCCTGTCCCTTGGAGGTTCCTCACTATATTATAAATATATTATAATTTATAATTGACTGATCTATCAACTGATCTTTGGTGTTCCTCACCCTGCCAGGAAAAGAACACCAAAGCCTTTCAATATTACCGTAATCGTAGGTCTTCGCAGGTAAAGAGTGCAAAGACAACAAACACTTCATACTCATTCTCCACACCGAGATGGCCATTTCCCACTTTCCTCCCGAGTTCCAAGTGCAGACCACCCTCATCGACTTCTCTGTGACCCACGTGGGTCTGGAAGAGCCTCTCCTCGGGCAGGTGGTGACCTCTGAGTGACCCGACCTGGAAGCTCTCAAAGTGTAACGGAATGACCTCACTCCCAATGCATTACGATTGCTATAACCACTGACCCAAACGGTTTGTCTTCCAAACCTTAGGGTTTGGTGGTTCGAGATCTGCGTAGCAGTATCATAGAGCTGACGTTATGTAAGCCATCCTTGACAATCTGGATAGTAAAGAATGATTTGACAAGACTCTGGAATCGCCGAGGCATTTCTGACCACATATTTTCAGATTATGATTTTGTTAGTTTTTTGGCACCTCATTGTGAGCTGACAACACAGCAGAACCACTTCAAGGACCAACTGATGAGCTGCGTCTCAGCTGCTAAGGGCACTTTCCTGAGCAACATTTCCCTAGTGGAGCGACTGGAGTGCACCAATACCGCAGCAACTCACATTCATTACAAGGTGAGGCCATTACGCCCGGAAGGGTTGCCCTTTTCAACTGGTCTGACCGTTTGCTGAGTGCATGTTACTTCCTTACCGTAAGAGCGCTACTCTTCCCTTTATGAATGGCACACAACAACCCATGGTGCCGCATTTCCATTGAAATTAGCATCCAAACGATGTGAGAATTTAGGAATATTACTATATGGTGTAATGAGAGTGTTTTTTGGAGCATGACTGTGAGTCGAGAGGTAATAGCATCATTTTCTGTGTAATTGGAACACCCAGGTGGCGGAGGCCGTAGAGAACGAGACAAAGATCAACGAGACTCAAGAACTTTACCGCCCAGCGAGCGAGAGAGCATCACTCCTCTACTTATCAACAACATCAACCCCATGTACCAGTTTTCCTCAAGGTCAACATTGTCTGTTGTTTTCACTGTTGGTGTCTGAGAGGGCGTGTCAAAAACTGTTTGTTTTTTGTCGACTTACGGCTACTTAAATATGTTGTTTAATAGTGTTGTTTATGAAACCTTTTTGGTTATACAATCTACAATTCCTCTTTGTCTACCAAAAGTCTAAATAAATATCAATTCTGATGCACAATGATTCATAACCATCTGTGTACAATTACAACCCTATAATGTATGTTCAATCTTTAAAGGAAAGTGTACGCTAAAATGTATGTCCTGTCTGTGCTGTGCACACCAGGCATTCAACATGGTGTTTATAAAAACCATGGGCCAGGTGGAGCGTGACAAGGATGTGCGGGCCAGGGTTGACCACCTGACCGAGGCCATCACCTACTCAGTATTCCTGTACACCAGCCAGGCCTGTTTCAGGGAGACAACCTTCCTGTCACACACCGCCTTCCAGGTGAGGTGCCCCAGGGGGCCGTGTCAAGGTGGGGTGTCCTGTCGCCCTCATCAATCAAAGTACTTTTCTGGCCCCACATTAACTTCAATTAAAGTTCAGTCAGCGAGGCCATACGCAATATAGATTACCTTTCACCCACGGCTGCTCATGGCTGCTGCTCGGCCAGTTGGTTCTGACAAGGGGTGGGATCAGGTGGGACAATGCAATTATCTATCATTAAAACAACTGTTTTCCTTGTGACGGTGATGAGTCTGAAGTTGTCCTTTGTAAAGCCATTGAGAATAATATGTATGCTGATATCCTTTTACATAGTGATTATCAGAGGGGAGACATTTTAACACAAGACATACATACATACAATACATACAATTCAACCCTCTGAAATTGACCATGTCCCTGTTGTGTCAGATTCTGCTGAAACAGGGATTACTACTACTACTACTACTACTACTACCACTACTACTACTACTACTACTACTACTACTACTACCACTACTACTACTACTACTACTATTACTACTACTACTACTTTTTGTAAATGCCTCTGAAATAGCCCAAAATGCTGGATCGGGGGAGCGAGTCTATGCACCGATCCTTGTCTTTTTCTTATAAACTTTCTTATTGACTTTTCTTATAAAAGCCGTGTAATAACCGGCGTGCAGATGCACACGTGTACGTTGGCAATCCCACCATTTTAATAAACAATCTAGACACGTGCAGTAAAATCAGTTCAACCGTTTATTCTACATACAAACACAATACAATAATGACGTTGGAACTGTCTAACTCATTATTTGTTATCCAAAGCTTAGTTACCAGAGCCACTACTTCCTGGATATGGATACGTGCAGAACGTATCACAGGCAACATTATCACATTTGATTATATGTTGGGTTAAATCGATGTTGGGTGTGTATTATCCATACACTCTATGGTATTATCTGTCATAGCTCCTTTCCTTATTTCCATGCCGAACTGGCTGGTGGACAATATTCTGTTTTTTATTTTTCAATAATATAACCTTGTATATAATCATCAGTACAATGTGTGGCCTTCCGGCTCGGTTAATGTTCACGTTACTAACAACAGATAAACAGTTTATCATATAATGACATGAAAAGAGGGTTAAGTCATGTGGCTTTCTGAGATATCTGTTAATTTTTCTGGGATATAAATTGTAAGCCTATGGGCTGGTTTTGAACATGCGTCATATGTATTACTGAGCTCTTGTTCAAGTTGTCATGCAGTGATTAAAAAGTGAGTTGATCAAGGATTTTGGCTTGCTGTGGGCAGGTCTGGGCCAAAAAGTCCTGGGCCATTTTTTGGTCCCCTTCTCCCTTGTTAAAGTGATTAATTTATTCCACATTCCTTTACAGTCTTCCTTTACGTCTAAACTTATTGACACAGAAAAGCGTGAAAAAAACTAACCTCTGTAGTGCTCTGTGTTTTCTTAAAGGGCCCCTATTTTGCCACCAGGTGTGAGTTTGATTAGTCATTACAAGCCGTTTCAAAATTGTCATGTGACTAAAACTGTCATTTTGACATCGCAAGTTGGAGTGTACCAACTGTACCAACTGGTAGGCTTATATATCCATCATACATCTGGGTGGACACTCCCAGTTGTGGTGTCACAATGACAACAATGTTACAATGACAATTTTAGTCACATGACTTGCCTTAAAATGGCTTGTAATGGTTACTCACACTCACACCTGGTGGTAAAATAGGGGGCCTTTAAAGGCACACAACACATTTCTGTCGGCTCAACAATACAAACAAAAACTTGCATATAATCATATATCACGCAATAACAACAATCAGCAACACACTAACAATATGAACCCTTGTATCGGCACACAATGATTATCATAATAAAGGTCACATTACATTACATTACATTACATTTTACATTTAGAGCATTTGGCAGACGCTTTTATCCAAAGCGACTTACAAAAAAGTAACAGATTTGTCAAAAGAGGGAGACAACAATATATCGCTGAAGGTAGAGTGCAATTAGAACAGAACAAGTTACAAGCATTCCTGGTTGCCAGGTCAATAGAACAAGTGTATGAGCTTACAATTCATAATAAGAATATATACCATACACACCATTTAAACAGACCCATATTGAACAATTATGTAATCACAACAAATAATTGTCACTTTGGAATAAAGTGCTATTTTGAATAAAATTGTCATCATAAGTAACTATTATATCGGCAATTTTATGTCTGGCAGGAACTTTGTGGCTGACAGCAGCTGAGTGGCACAGTGGCTCAGTGCGTAGCACTGTTGCCTCACAGCAAAAAGGTTGTGGGTTCAAGTCCCGCATGGTGCAACATGTCGGGGCTGATTCCCGGGCCTTTCTGTGTGGAGTTTGCATGTTCTCCCTGTGTTCACTCGGGTTCCCATAGAACCCCACAACAAAAACATGCAGAAAAACAGATTGCTCTTCGGTCCTGTCCCTGACCAAGACAGGAATGAGCGCTTGGGCTTGGTCCCCGGGCGCCGTACTGATGGCTGCCCACTGCTCCTGGCTTTCCCTGTAAGCTCCTGTAAGCTTTCCCTTGTTCTAATTGTACTATACCTTCAGCAATATATTGTTGTCTCCCTCTTGCCACAAATGTGTTACTTTTTTGTAAATCGCTTTGGATAAAAGCGTCTGCCAAATGCTCTAAATGTAAATTTGCAAGCTAACTTGTTGAATTGAACTTAGAATTTAACTGTCTGTTGTTGTTGTTGTTGTAGCCAGCTTCAGTCTAATCTGTCTCTCATTGATGTTGGTGAGTAGAGAAAGTAGAGAAACTGAATTAGAGCTGTTCCCTGCTGAGATATTACTGTAGAAGTTGCTAGAACTAATCCAAGCTAAACTTGAATCTCACTCTAGCTATAGTTAACTTAGCTACTTAACATTTTTTTTACCTGTTAGCATTTGTATAGAGCTAGTTAGTACAGCATCAGCTGGAGCGGCAGGCCCTTCGAACGAAGACCATAGAACAAAGACCAGGGAGTCGTTCTGCGGGAGTCAATCAAGGGAGTCAAGAAGCTACATCTCCTTCTACCCATCGTAGCCATGCGCCATGAGCTCTATCTCAGTCAGGACGTCTTACCGGTGCAGATACCGCAGGGAGCTCTTTACACGATGCTGGAACCCTTCCAATCTGCTCTATCTGACGATCTCTGCCCACACAGACCTTGATGTTATGGGGGTGCTCTGGAACTGCCAATTGGCTGTCAAGAAAGACATCACCATCCGACACCATCCTGGCCTACGCCTCCCTCCAAAATCTCCACTCTCCTTACAGAGACCTGGATCCTCCCAGAAAACACAGCCACCTCAGCTGCCCTCTCAACTGCCTACTCTTTCTCACGCACCCCAAGACCCTCAGGGAGAGGAGGGGGGACAGGACTCCTCTTCTCCCCAAGGTGGTCTTATCAGGTCCTTCCCTTGGAACACCTGAACAGGTCCGCACTCGAACTCCGTGCTGTGTCCGTTACCCTTCCCACCAAGCTCAACATCGCAGTGATCTACCGTCCACCAGGCCCCCTCCGTGACTTCTTCAACGAAATGGATGCCCTCCTCAGCTGCTTTGCGGATGGCACACCCCTCGTTGTCCTGGGCGATTTCAACATCCAGCCAGAGAAGTTACACTTATCCGAATTTATCAACATTTTCTCCACGTTCAATCTTACATTCACCCCTTCTCCTCCCACTCACAGGGCCGGGAACCAACTCGACCTGGTCTTCACAAGATCCTGCGCTACCTCTACTCTCTCTGTTACCCCTCTACCTGTGTCCAATCACCACTTTGTGGCCTTCTCCCTCCCCTTGAAGCCCTCCTCCTCCCTCCCTCCTTAACCATTCTCCCTCCTGTCTACAGAGGAAGCCGCTGCCACTCTGCTATCCTCTCTCTCCTCCTCTTTGGACTCTCTCTGTCCTCTCTCCTACAGACCGGCGCGGTCCCCCACCCTCCCCCTTGGCTGTCCGAACCTCTGCAGGTTTGTAGAGCAGAGCTATGGGCAGCTGAGAAAAAATGGAGGAAATCAGACTGTTTACCCCTCTCTCCTCTCACGATGTCCACAGACTAGTAAGTCCAACCACGCCACCACCTGCCCCCTTCACCAGATCCCCTCCCCCCTTCTCCAAGGCATCTCGAATGACATCCTGCCATTCCTCACCACCATGATCAACTCCTCCCTCAATTCAGGCCTGGTTCTGACCCCCTGCAAGACTGCCAGAATCAAGCCCCCCCTTAAGAAACCCACCCTTGACACGGCCGACATCCGGAACTACAGACCATCTCTTCTTTCATTCCTTTCAAAAACCTTAGAACGCGCCGTCTCGAACCAACTGTCCTCCTACCTCTCCAAAAACAATTTGCTTAACCCCCACCAGTCAGGCTTCAAGGCCGCACACTCCACTGAGACGGCCCTGCTTGCGGTGACAGGAGTCCCTCCATACCGCCAAAGCCTCGTCCCTCTCATCGGTACTCATTTTACTTGACCTTTCTGCTGCATTTGACACATTGAACCAGCAGACCCTCCTCTTCACCCTCACTGAACTCGGCATTGCTGGATCTGCACTATCCTGGTTTACTTCCTACCTGACGCACATATCAGGTCACATGGAACGGCTCCTTGTCCAGACCCTGCCCTCTTGACACCGGAGTCCCCCAAGGCTCAGTCCTAGGACCTCTTCTGTTCTCCCTATACACTAGATCTCTAGGCTCAGTAATCACTACCCATGGTTTCTCCTACCACTGCTAGGCGGATGACACCCAACTATTCCTTTCTTTTCCCCCCTCCGACACCCACGTCGCAACACGCATTTCACAATGTCTGGCAAACATAGTAAATGGAAAACTGCACTTGAAGCTCAACCTCAACAAAGACTGCCCCCACATGGACCTATTCGTCACCATTGAGGACGTTACAGTATCTCCTTTACCTACTGTGAGAAACCTCGGAGTGGTGCTGGACGATCAACTGTGCTGCAACTCCAACATCACTGCAGTGGCCAGATCTTGTAAAATTGCTCTCTACAACATCCACAGGATCAGGTCCTTCCTCACACGAGAAGCAGCACAGATCTTGGTCCAAGCCCTTGTCATCACCTGCCTCGACTACTGTAACTCGCTCCTGGCTGAACTCCCAGCCTCCGCAATCAAACCTTTGCAGCGTATCTAGAACACTGCAACACGCCTTGTGTTCAATCTACCCAAGTTCTCCCACGTGACCCTCCTCTTCCGTGACCTCCACTGTAATTACTCGTATCAAGTTCAAGACTTTGGTGCTGGCCTACAAGACTGTCAGTGGAACTGCCCCCACCTACCTCCAAGCACTGGTCAAACCCCATGCCCCAGCTCGAACACTCCGCTCAGCGACTTCAGCTGGCCGCCTGGTACAACCATCACTAAGAACAAACAAATGGCGCTCCTCCAAATAACAACTCTTCTCTGTCCTTACACTGCAGTGGTGGAATGACCTCCCAACAGAGGTCAGGACAGCAGAATCACTAATCAGCTTCCACAAGAGACTGAAGACCCACCTATTCAGAGTTCACCTGGACTCTGAGTAGCTTCACCTCCTACCCACCTCTCCTCCCCAACCCTCTCCCACCTACCCGATCAATGCTTGAATCCCATCCCCCCCTGGATCCCTAGCACTTCCATATTTGTACGACCTGGCACTTTGTAGGATCCTGTATGCTGGTCTGTCCCGGCACTTGAAATAGTACTTCTATAGCATCTTATCCTGGCTACCTGCTGTTGTACAGTAAGGGGTCAACCTAGCAATTGTAAGCTTGTAACTTGTTCTATTGACCTGGCAATCAGGAATGCTTGACACTTGTTCTATTCTAATTGCACTGTACCATCAGTGATATATTGTTGTTTCCCTCTTTCGACAAATGTACTTTTTGTAAGTCGCTTTGGATAAAAGCATCTGCCAAATGCCCTAAATGGAAATGGAAATGTATACGATAGAGGGCCCTCGACCCCTGTGTTCCTCATCGTCTCACCTGCTGTGAACCCCCTCAAACATGTCGAGAAACTAGGTATTACACCTATTCATATGACGTTCACTTCAGCTGTATCTTTTCCTTAACGTTACAATATGCATGTTTTTTGCGCCTTCGAGCTGCTTCTCACCCCTACTCTCTACAAACCCCGCCATTAACCTATATCCCTGAAGCCTTAAAGTTAGCATCTACATGACAAAATGTGTTTTAGAGCACATTTCAAACTGAAACATGTTGTATATTATACCTTTAATTATGATTTTGTATTAAAATATTATTTTATTACTCTTTTACGAATACAATATTTATATAAATAAGAAATATTATTTTATTACCCTTATGAATATGAAATGTTAATGTATGTCTTAGAAATGTTACAAATTATGTACAGATATTTTGTGAATATTAAATATTAATTATGATCTTGTACAATTGAAATGTAAAAATGTAATATATATTTTCTTGAATTAAAAAATGAATATTATTACATTTATGTTGTACTTTGACAGGGTTGAAGCTGGGCTTTTCAGTGGACCAGGGCACACTGCACAATGTGTCCCTGGGTTGGGTGGGTCAGGAGGAGCGGGCTGAAAGGTTTTTAACAAGCGCTTCCAAGCATGGTTACTGGGTCTTCCTGCAGGTCCAGTCGGCATTACTCAGCAGCACAGCATCCAGACCACAGGACCCATCTCAGTCAGCTGTTCCCGGCATCCACTTAAGCATCTAATTATGGTAGCGCCTGAGCTCGGGAAATAAACTCAGTTTTGTTTAATCGAAACCATGATTGTAAGTAGTGCAACAGTCAACATTTATTTTGCAAACATTTCTTGACACGGAAATCATTAATTCTAAGAAATCTTTATAGTAAACATTGTTAATTATTTATTAATTCCCTCATTCCCCACCTGGGATGTATATCAAGTACATGCTATCCTTGTTAGTTTGTTGTAGTTAGTTTTGTGTGCTGGATTGTGAAAATTCCTTAAATAAAAATGTGTTCACAATATATACACTTGTCAAGATGCCTACCGAGCCCACAGGCATGAACAAGAGCCTGCACGCTGCACTGCACACTGTCAGTCAGGTGCCATAATAACACAATGTGTACTACCGCTTTGG
The DNA here is from genome assembly GCA_900302375.1 of Bathygadus melanobranchus. NCBI lineage: Eukaryota > Metazoa > Chordata > Actinopteri > Gadiformes > Macrouridae > Bathygadus > Bathygadus melanobranchus. The sequence continues at coordinate 8,296 of OMKP01090250.1, read as the reverse complement.
AGATATTTCACGTTTCCAGAAGATATTGCGAACCGATTTGTTAATATTATTTTCCGAAGATAAACTACAAATTGTATTTAAAAAATGTAGATAAATATTAATATTAAAAAGTTTGGTACACATTCTATTTAATGTGGTATCTTTATAATGCATTATAATCTGCATTTTGGTATTTTCACAAAGACCATAGTGTATTATAATTCCCATAGTTGTAATACATTATAATCATTTTTATAATGCATTATAATGTAATTAGAAGTTACACGAGTCTAGGGGGTCATTGGGTGCAGTAAAGTAATGCAATTCCTCAGGCATAGGCAGATATAATACATTACAACCTGGTTATAAGTAACTATAAGTGGTCATTGTTTGATTTAAGTAAAGTAAATGGATTGCATTTATATAGCGCTTTTATCCAAAGCGCTTTACATTGCCTCACATTCACCCATTCATACACCAATGGCGGTGTCAACCATACAAGGCAACAACCAGCCTGTTGCGAGCAGTTAGGGTTAGGTGTCTTGCTCAGGAACACTAACCTAGCTATCCGGAGCCAGGGATCGAACCAGCAACCTTCCACTTGCCAGACAACCGCTCTACCTGCTGAGCTACTGCCGCCTGTCCAAAGTGATGCAAGAACAACATACAAAGCATAAAATGAATTTATTTAATGGCTTTTTGATGATGAACAGTGGTATGATGGACATTTATATTTCCCTAATATAAAGTTTCTCCAGAAATACGCAGCATGGACCAATAAAATCCTCTGAACTGCAAGCTGAACTAATTATAATGCATGATGAAAAGAAATTAGAATGTATTACAACTATGATAATTATAATACACTATGATCCATAATACTTTTAATAAGTAATACAAGTATTATAATACATTATAATACTTACCATATAAGTAATTCTAAAAAAAAATTATTGTTATAAAGCATTACAAACATTTATGAGTGCTTATAACTATAATTCTACAGTGCTATAAGCAGATTATAATGCATTATAAACGTGTTGAAAAATGTTAAATTTAGTCTGTTTTTCATTTGTTTGTTTGTGTTTTTGCTCAAGGACACTCTGAATATGCGTTTGAAGGAGCAGGAATTCAAATCTGTTCTCTTTGCTCTGCAACTTCCACGCCTGCCGTGAATTAAAAACTACCCATTCAACAGGGGAGACCTCACCATCTCTGTCATCGTCTTGAATAACTACTTAGAGGCCAATATCAAAGTATGTTTCTAGTTTTTACTTGGTTTAGTTTTGTTTTATTTAATATTCAGAGACAATTTACAGCATCTACTTCATTCACTTCATAAAGTGTAATGAGGATAATAATCTGGAATATAAAATTTTTATTTGTATAGTAGTTATAGTTGTCTTTTCCCAGCAATGACAATGAATTGCCTCTATGTCTAAAAGTATTCAGTGATATCTGTTGTTTCATGCTTAAGCATGAAAAATTATTATTCCTATCATTTCTCACCTCTCTGCTCAACCCACTGCTCTGCTCAACACCTACTACTGAGATACAAGCAATCATTTAGTTTTATCTCATCAAAAGAAAACAACAAAGAAAAATCCATGTTCTACCTAATGTGTGTCTTTTAGCAGTCGTATTACTCTGGTCACAACCAATTATGTCTCCCAGATCTTCTGCCCTCCAAAAAAAAAAAAAACGAATGTCCTTCATTACGTTAACCAAACAGTAACCTGTATGTGCGTATACAGGGAATTCATTAGGAGGGCAATGAAGCGTTCTCCTAAATGTAATTACATGCAGCCGATGTGACAGTTCAGAATGCTGCATAAGTGATCACTGCAATTAGAGCTGATGAAGGAAGCAATTTGTGAAACAATACAGGTACAAATGATTGTGAGCCTCCAGCTTTTGTAATTTGTTATGAATCACAGGTTCTCTTTTTTTCTTCTCCTTCCTCCTTCACCCGCGCAGATCATAATCTCCCGCTGTGAAACAAAGTCTTCTGTCATACTTTAGATCAATGTGTGCAAAGAAACACAATTTCCTACTGCTATCTGCTGTGGAAGAGCTTAATTGGGAAGCAATCTTATTGTTACTGATCAGAGGTTTTTTTAAATGGCGGAAATAGTGTGTTCATCAATTATTCAATGGCAAAGCATTAGGTATTCTTTACAATTGTAAAATCTCCAATATGATGTAATGTATCGTTTGATAATAAATTATTCTTCTAATTACTCCCATGGTCGCTATATATTAGGCTTGATTACCCTCAGTGTTGGCATGTTTTAATTTCAGATGTTCTCTTACCTTAGGGGTCACCGGGGGGATTTGTGAGTGTTGAGTCAACGTGCATGTGTTTTTATTGTCAGGTGCCTTTAGAGGATCATCTGTTTGGTGAGATCATGTATGGTGGTCACATTATAGATGACTGGGACAGGTGTAAGACCTACCTTCAGGAATACAATACACCCCAGATGGTGAGTCAAAGTCAATCTTCTGAATGAACTTTTCAACATGAAATGTGTGTGTGCATTTCTTTAATTCCTCTGTTTGCGAGCAAAATATGCCAGGAAATTAAACAAAATAAAAATAATATAAAACAATGTTCCACCTTATATCTGCGAGTGTTTTTCTAAAGGAAAAGGGTGCCCTCTTGGGATATTAAGATAAACTACAACAATGCAACATGTCTCATTAGCCCAGCTGTCACAAGCCAAATATCTAGATTGTACATCAATTTTGGAGTTTTTATTGTGTTCACAACCATCTCAGTCTGTTTACACATAGGGGCAGTTTACCATTCTCCCAGAATGGACAGTGACTGTGGTGAGTTTACATTACATGATCATGTTTAATTATGGAAATAGAATGTCTACGAAACATCTAGAAATCATAGAATCATAAAAGAAAGCACATCACATTTGCATGACATCCCCTTGCTTTCTATTAGCTGACAATCTGTTCCATATGAGCTAAGCGTGTGACTTGACGACGCTTCCGCAAGATGAGAACCTGAATCACAAGTCAATCTAGACTGAATGTATCATAACCTGCCTCCAGAGGTGGTTTTGACAACAGTTGTCTACATCTCTCGTCCAACCATTCCTACCTTTTTAGACGGAGAAGCACCTCTCCTTGCATTGCGATGTCGAAACCATTTTCAACTTGCGATTTGAAGAGAGATTAAAAATGCCCATGTAAACAGGGCAATGGAATCATTCGATCCATGTAACAAGAACACATTATCTTTACCATTAACGTCTGTTATTTCTCCTAAATATATTTGATTTGTTGCTTCACCTTTACTAGCGTGTACCTACTTGTATAGCTCCACAACTGCACGTTCTTCAAGATTGACATTAGGCCAATAAAAAAAATCTGCCAACAATCAATGTGTTTTGCTATATTGAGAGCAGCATTTGTCTCTCCCATGAACCGTTGTCCATTATATTGATTAGCAGGAAACATATGGCTGCTACGGACCCACTAAGGCTTATCTTAGTGTTCTGCCAATTTATTTAGGACCGGTGTCTGCCAGGGGCCTGTACTACGAAGCAGGATTTGGGGCAATGTAACTTGGTTTAATCCTAAACACCTAACCTGCTCCAGAGCAGAGTATATTCGAGATAACAGATCAATACGCATAAAAGCAACGCCTGCGGACCAATCAATTCTCTTGGAAAATTTCATCACCATTCCTAGAAGATCTGTTGGACCTTGTTGGACATTTACTCTTTAGATTTTCTGTTCCCAAGACAATTTACCACTGCCAGGATTGCGGCTGAAAGAATAAGGATAACATTGTCATACGTATGACAATGTTATCCTTAAGAATACATCTAAGCAACAATCTCATTTAAGCTAATACACAATTGTAATTATAGTCAGATCTATCCTACTGGTGCCTTAATGATGGGGAAGTATTGATAAGTCTTTTTTTACGCATTCACACATCCTGCAATTTTTTGCCAGCTTTCCTTCCTGCCTTTGGCAGCAGTAACTGTGTTGCTTTTAGCCTGGATTATATTTTTTTAAATTTATTTTTATATTTGTTTAATATCAGTGTTTGCCCATCTTGGGTAAAATATGCGGTTTTGGAAGATGTCCATGTCCATATGCATTAGCATAATATGTTTCTTCTTACAGTTTGACGGAGAGTTGCATCTATGCCCCGGATTCCTGGCGCCGCCATTCATGGACTACAGTGGTTACCATGGTTACATGGACGAGCGTCTCCCCGTGGAGAACCTTAGATCAGGCCACTGTGGGAGGGAGACGTGCAGAGTACAATGAGCACAAAGAAGATGTGTGTGAGTGTAGTTCCACCATCTATTTCTGAAAAAATCTGTAGATGGGACATGATCCAACGATCTCTTATGTGCTGAAAATATCGAAAATGCCAGGAAGTTAGATCTCAAATGGATTTACAGAATCTACTTTATTCACTTGACAATGGATTGTCGTTCTGTCTCCCAGTTATGAGTGAAATATTCAGTTTCAAGTTTAAGTATGAGAAATAATTTGTCCTATCACGTTTCATGTCTTTACTTGCTCAACAACTGAGATATTTAGTTAGTTAGATAAAAGCAAGCAAAAACAACGCTCACTCATATGGATGAAATTATGTATGTTCATGGTGTGCTTACAGGTGAAGTGTCTGCTTGATGACTCGTTGAATATGCTGCCAGAGGAGGGAAACATGGCGGAAATCATGGCCAAAAGCTAGGAGTGTGAGCGCATGAAATTAGATACTCACTGAAATAATTACATCTTGGTCTCAAGGTACATATATATGTAATATTTACATGTAATGCATAATAACATCTATATTTGTATTGTATTTTTTAAGCATGAATGATTGATGTATTGTTGAATATTATTTGTGAATAGGGAGAGTTGGTCATGTCCTCCAGCATGGAGATCCTGCAGTCTGCTCTGTTGAATGATTCAGTGCCGGAGTCCTGGGCCAGACTGGCTTATCCTTCTACCAAAACTCTAGAACAGTGCTGAGAAGACTGTCATTGCTGTTGTCATCACACTAGCCTCTAAAGAATTGTTGTTATCTGTAATGTATATCAATAGTACCATTACTATGATGTTTATGAGCTTGTATGGTTGTGGATTTTACAAGATAAAATAATCTTTGGAAATGTTTGAATTTAATTAAAATACAGATTAATTATATCTAATTGAAAATGAATGAAAAAGGGAAAAAAGTTTCATTGAAACAACATTCGCATTTTAGGTCATCACACTGTCAGTGTTATTAATCAAAAAGTCAGTAGATTTTGATTAAGATAAGTAAGGAACATAAGTGGCCACTTTCCCAACCAGTGCCTCAAACCATGATTAACTTAACCCTAACAAATGAGCATTTGTCAGGTTTATTGATTTGATGTGTAGCGGTTGAGAGCTGGACAGCTGGAGTCAGGACCTGCTGTTACCACTGGTGTCAGCTCTCAGGCCTCTTCAACACCTTCCTACCAGTCCTTCCTCACCGGTAAGAGTTAACACCACTTATACATAGACTGTATAAAATAACACTCACCAGTTTTAGATGCAGGGATGTTAAAATAGGTATCTGTATGAACAATGTTATATCTCTGCTGTGTGGAATGCTATTGTTTGGGTTATATTTGCATGGATTACTGCTATAACCGTATATTGTTTTCTTGTGTCCAGTTTTTTATTTTATTTATGATTTACTATTTTGTACTATTTACTAATACTATTTTATACATGTTTTGTTTTGTATTGCATTTTAAATGAGCAATTTTTTGTAAAATGGTTTATATAATGATTGTTGTTTTAGGCGAGTACCTTGCTGGGACATCCAAGATGGAGTCATTTCAGACCCCAGATATCCGTGCTTTATGTACGAGCAACTCCCACCAAGCGGCAGGATCTGCAGAACTCGTACGAGCCCTAACCCCACCTTTTCACCTGAACACCAAGTGGGTGATGGGGTTGGGGGCCGGGGCCATGCTCCTGTCTGTCTGAGACAGGCTGAGGGAAGTCAGATAGACACACAGTGATGCCACGAGTGGGAGGATCTGTTATGCTTATTTTAATAAGAAGAACTGTATGTATGTGTGGGTACTGCAGTCTTTTGATATATCAAGTTACTGGCATCACTTTTTTTTTAAATAACTAAATAAATAAAATAACTAACTAAAACATAGTTGCATTAAGAACAAACCTGTCTTTATTTGTATGTATCAAAATCAAGATACATAGATTAAATAGAAGTATATTTTTTAACATTGCTGTAGCGTGTGTGTGTGTGTGTGTGTGTGTGTCCAACAACCACAGAAACCCCTCCCTGGAGACGCTCTGGTATTTGTTGGAGTTTATGTCTCCATTTTAGACCAGTAATTCGGGATTGGGAGCATATTTTATTGGAAGGTCAAGATTAAAAAAGCTCTCGGGCTGCCCTCTACCAACAGAATAATACACAATGCGGTCTGGAAGGGTTCTCGGGCTGGATTCCCAGGAGATGACGTGCATGGCCGCTATTGACTTTTAAATGAGGTGCATTTGACATTGACCTTCTGTACGGTGGAGCTGGCATTGCTAACAGACCAGGCCCTGCTGGGGAAGCCTATTCACAGGCTTCCCTCTCTGATAGCCTTCTATGAGATGCAGCACATCAGATTATTGGTCCCTTTATCTATCTGCACTCCGCAGTACTGGGATCTGATTAACTCTATATTGACCAAAGGAAGAGCCTGTTTACTGGGTCTGTATCAACACGGCCTTATCTAACGCGGTTCAATAGACACATTGACTTAATTGATGTGGTAGGTTCATTGTGTGAACCTACTCCCCCTCCCTCAAAGACTCAGATGAGGGTTATGCTAAAGCAGTGGGTAGATTGACTCCCATTAAGCAGATATTCCCAAGGTATCGTGCTTAGTATGATTGATATCCCTTAACACCTCATGTTTGTCAAAGCTGTGATAAAATACTGCAAGCGTTCAAGGGGTCAAGGTTGAGATCATGCTAGAGAGTGTAGAATTTACTTTTTTAATCTACACAGAGAAGCTATGCTGTATTGCAGTGTTTCTCTAATGGGGGTACAAAGATTGCAGGGGCTAAAAAAGAAGAAGTATTTTTTGTCGTTTTAATATGGGTTATGAACAATTAATGGCACCTTAATAATATTAATTGAATCTGAATACCACCTGAATAATGAAATCTGAATAGGCCTACTAACATAAAAATGTTGTAACTCAATGAATGACAAAAATTGTCCCATGTCTCTGGATAAAAGTATTCAAACCATCGATTATTTATATTCATTTACATTTCTTTCAGTTTTGTGCTGGTGAAAGGAGTACTTAAAGGAGTACTGAAAAAATTATTATATTATATATTATACTTATTATATTTGAAAATAGTTTGAGAACCACTGCTGTATTGTATTATGACAAGCAAGGGGAGAAAGAGAGATTTGTCCTTCCTGTAGTTTTTCCTCATCTGCCCTCCCTTCCCTCTCGTTGGCACCACACAACAACAGCTAGCCAGTCATTTGCTGACGGCCAAATGATATAGTGTTTGCAGCGTTGGGGAGGAAATGGCAGGGTATGGGCCCCGCACAGTAGGGGTCGTGCCACAGATAGTCATGTTAAAGGCCAACCAGGACACCTGGGTTACGTCACTGAGGGCTCATCCCAGAAACATCTCCATTATTGAGACGGGAAGGGAGTTGTTGGAAAAATAAAAGTTGGGAACATTTGCCAAAGCTGCACCTGTGACTACTTAAAAAATGTGTACTTAATGTCTTCTTTAGCCTTCATTTAGATACTAAAGCTTTAGCAGATTTAGCATTAGCATCTGGTTCCTAGTTTTTCTTTTTAAGAGGAGATTCTTGGGAAAACACACTACGTTGTCTGTTTCCATTTGAAATTATATTCTAAGCAATGCAGTAATAGAAAATGTAGAATGTTTTCATCAGATTTGAATGCACAGTAAGATGGTGGTCAATCAGTGGTTTTGCCATGTCATACTGACCATTCAAAATCCTACCATGGTTGTAACATAGAATAGTAAATTCAACTAATCTCAATAATACTTAAGCTGGCCGCCTGGTACCACCATCACTAAAAATAAACAAATGTCGCTCCACCAAATCACAACTCTTCTCTGTCCTTGCACCACAATGGTGGAACGACCTCCCGACAGCGGTCAGGACAGCAGAATCACTGACCTGCTTCCGCAGGAGGCTCAAGACCCACCTATTCAGAGTCCACCTGGACTCTGAATAGCTTCACCTTTCCTCCCCAGCCCTCTCCCTCCTACCCGATCAATA
>OMKP01090247.1:0-16851 GCA_900302375.1 Bathygadus melanobranchus | reverse complement strand
TGAACATTCAATTCACGGGCAACAGCTCTGGTGGACATTCCTGCAGTCAGCATGCCAATTTCACGCTCCCTCAAAAAAAACTTGTGCTGTGATAAAACTGCACATTTTAGAGTGGCCTTTTATTGTGACCAGCCTAAGGCACACCTGTGCAATAATCATGCTGTCTAATCAGCATCTTGATATGCCACACCTGTCAGGTGGATGGATTATCTCGGCAAAGGAGAAGTGCTCACTAACACAGATTTAAACAAATTTGTGAACAAAATTTGAGAGAAATAGGCCTTTTGTGTACATAGAAAAAGTCTTAGATCTTTGATTTCAACTCATGAAAAATTGGAGCAAAAACAAAAGTGTTGCGTTTATATTTTTGTTCAGTGTATATATATACTTTTTTCCATCTTTGGATGAAATGACGAAATACGGTCATAATTTATTGATCCCAGACAGGAAATTAGGCAAGATAAAAACAATATTAACAATGGAAAGCAATAAGACTACTATACTAACACAATAGCATCTACTATACTAACCTATAATATACATATACAGAAAATGTCTATACTCAATGGTGATATTGTATAATAGTAATATTATCTAACTATAATGGAATGAGTCTCTGTATGTATGTATGTATGTCTATAATTCAATTTTCTAGACAATCGTTCATCCGATCGACTTCACACTTGGCAGGTTTATTTCTGAAAACCCAAGAAAGTGCAGTGTCGAGTGTGAAGTTGTTTGGGTGAGCGGTTCTCAAGAAAGCTGCAAGCAGCCATACCGGAGGCCATGCAGTCGGTCAGTTTCGATCAGGAATCTAGAAATGTGAATGCAGAAATGAATGTAAACATAATAAAAGTGAATGTTTGTGATCCAGGGAGAGATCCGTGTCCAGGTAGGGCAGCAGCGATCCCGGGAGGCGGAGGTGAGCAGCTTCCTGGTGGCGTGCGGTGTAATGCAGCGAAGGATCTCTGAAGATATCCACTCGCTGACGGCACATTTTGAGAAATACGGCTACCAGGCCCCCCCTAACACACACACACGTAAGAAACTAGAATACTGTCATAGATATTCCTGTCAACGATCAACCTCTCTGTCTGTGTGTCTCTTTCTCTTCTCTTCTCTCTCGCCAACACACAATATTTCAGGGATTAGAGAATAGATAAGAGTGTTAGTCTTATCTCGTCTAGCTGAGGAGCGTTGAACTGAAAAATAAAATTACTAACATTCAAACCAGCCTAAAGACCAGCTGGAGAGATCAGAACAAACTAAACCCCCTCTCCTCCCGCCCCTCCAGAGGTCAGAGGTCAAGCCCCCGAGCCTGCAGACACCCGGGTGGAGGAGGAGCCAGCGTCTGTAGTGGATGAGGAGGCTGGAGACACAGAGGGAATGGACCCCCTCCCTCCAACCACCCCTCCTCAGTCAGCGCCGCCCACCACCGCCGCCCAGATGCGCACGCCACAGCTGTCGGACTTTGGCCTGTCGGAGGTGGACCTGAGGCGCATGCTCATCGGGACCCGCGGGTAGGGGACGGGACGCTAGCCGGTTTCACTACATATCTCGGTAAAAAACACTTGCTATAATGACACCGGCAGCGCTAGCTCAGGAGGTAGAGAAGGTTGTCTGGCAACCGGAAGGTTGCTGGTTCGATACTCTGCTCCGCCTAGCTAATTGTCAAGGTGTCCCTGAGCGAGACACCTAACCCTAACTGCTCCCGACGAGCTGGTTGTTACCTTGCATGGTTCACACCGCCGTCTGTGTATGGCAATGTAAAGTGCTTAATAAAAGCGCTATATAAATACTCCATTTACCATTTACACCGCCACCAGTTTCCATTACCATGAATACCGTCTTTGTCTAAAAAGGCACATCAAGCATTTAAAGGCTCTTCTGAAAGTTACAAAGTTACACTCAGAATCAGGATAAAATGTAGAACAACCTTTAACCATTTTTAGTGAATGGACAAGTGCTCAGCATTGTGAATGCTATCCCTGCAATGTAAACTCCTGTGGTGAGGTTTTTTTTCTATGTACAGTAAAGTATTGACACTGAATTGACACATATTTTAATATTACAGAGATATAACTGTAAACAGATACATTTGGCTGGGTTAATGGGTTAATTGGCAGGCATGAAATTCTCACGTCGTCCCTGCCCACAGGTGTCCTGAGGCTCCGCCCATGCCAGTGCTGAGTCTCCCACCACTGCCGCAGTCTCTGGCCACGCCTCTCCCCCCCACTTTGCTGCTGACGCCCAAGTGCGCGTCGCGCATGGAGGAGGAGCTGCGCACGCCGCAGCTGTCGGACTTCGGCCTGTCCGAGGTGGAACTGAAGCGCATTGTGGCCGCCGGGTAAGAATTAGATACTGGAGTTCTGCATACATCACTCAAATGCACTGCTGAAAAGCAGGTAGTGCGTCGCAACCAACTGAAAACAGTGTTTTGATTTTTGCCAGGTTTTATTCTCGTGTCTGGCGGTCGAAACACTGCGCGGGTTCCCTGTTTGACCAATCAGTGATTACTTACGAACTAGGGTTGTCACGGTGTCACCGATTATGATACAGTCCATATGAGCCCCCACCGGTGTCATTACCTCCACACCGTCCATACCGATATTTTGTAATACATTTCTTTTCTAAATACAATAAATTAAATTTGCTACATTTGTAGAGCTTCAACATTGACAGCCTATTGTGTATTATTGGACGGAGATATCAACATTAACGAGACCCCAGACGGAGCTCCATACATCCACACACACACCAGGGCTTCATACTACGAGTTATATTATATATATTTTTGTTATACTGTATACTGTCAGTTCTACATCGTTTCATTACTCTGTGTTTTTTAATCGGCCTCTACTTTGCTGTGCAAGTCCAGACAGTATCTGAAGACCAGAATGCTTTAAAATGTATATTTTGTCGCTGGCCTCGCCTGGCAAGGTAGAAACAGGATATTAAACAGACATACTAACAAAACGACGCAGAGCTGACAGTATGCAATAAGACATCTATATATCTATCTCATGGGAATACAAACAAAACATGTGCTGAATTTAAACTGCACACAAAATAGATCCATGCAAACAAAACAAACCTACTCCTGTGTAGAAGTGGCAGCTTGCGAGGTGGATCTTTGCTGATCTTCGCATACATGCTGAACACAGAAGTGTGATTTGGCCTTAATCGGTACATTACTGTAATTGGGATTATATTGCCTGATGTTGTGATCATTCATTGCGATTAACAGATTGCCAACCTGACCGCCACGTCATATATTTAGCTGTAGTGATTCCTTAGGCCGCGCATGGACACAACATTCTAGCGATGTGATTTGTTAGAGCGCGTTGGTTGTAACTGTTTGTAATTTGGTTTTAATGTAACAGGTGTACAAAAGCAAATATATTTATTTCATGTTTTGTTTTTTTATACAAAAAAATTCATACATTTATTATAAAAAGGATATATATAACGGTAAACAGAGATACATTTGTCTGGGTTAATTGTGGCATGAAATCCTCACATTGTCCCTACACAGGTGTCCTGCGGCTCCGCCCATGCCAGTGCTAAGTCTCACGCCACCGTCTCTGGTCACGCCCCTCCCCCCCATCATGCCACTGACTCCCAAGTGCACATTGCGCATGGAGGAGGAGGAGCTGCGCACGCCGCAGATGAAGGACTTCGGCTTCTCGGAACACACGCTGTGCCTCAACAACGACTTCACCATGGACCTCCACCGGCTGGCTACACGGTGAGACTGGGAGGGGGTGCATGCGGCGGGAGGGGGTGCACGTGGCGAGTAGAGGGTGCACGTGATGTAGAGTGGTTGGGAGAGTGCATGTAATGTAGAGAGCCTGGGAGAGAGTGCATGTGATGTAGAAAGTGAGCATGTGATGTAGAGAAGCTGGGAGAGAGTGCGTGTGATGTAGAGAGGCTGGGAGAGAGTGCATGTGATGTAGAGAGGCTGGGAGAGAGTGCATGTGATGTAGAGAGGCTGGGAGAGAGTACATGTGATGTAGAGAAGCTGGGAGAGAGTGCATGTGATGTAGAGAGGCTGGGAGAGTGCACATAATGTAGAGAGGCTGGGAGAGAGTGCATGTGATGTAGAAAGTGAGCATGTGATGTAGAGGCTGGGAGAGAGTGCATGTGATGTAGAGAGGCTGGGAGAGGCTGCGTGTGATGTAGAGTGTGCCAGCTAAGTGCTGCTTAACTTCTCCTCAGATCAACAAACCCTCCCCAGCGGCAAGCCGACCCTCAGCCTGCGACCCGGGACCTCCCCCCTGAGATGGAGACCCTCACGCCTGAGATGCCCAAAATGGAGTCCGTGTTCAGCAGCACTCTGCTCAGCCTAAGAACCCAGACACACCTGGTCCTGGAACAGCTAGACCTAGATCAAAATCCAACACACCTGGTACACAACCCAGCTACACCTAGACCACAACTAGATAGCTGCAAGGACAGGGGTATTCAGGGAGCAATAATGCTGAGAGCCAATGGGAATGTAGTCTTCAGTTTCTTGAAGACTGCACAGTTTAACTTGTGTCAGACATTCAGAATGTATACAATGACGTCATGCGATTAAATGAGAGGTAGCACCTGTCTAAACGGCACCACCTGTCTGCCGTGTAGAGAAGTGCACGAGGGGTGTGTGACTCTTCTGGGGACCCCAGTGTGGAGTCCCAGGTCTATAGCAGCCTCGAGGCAGATGGCCCCACCCAGGAGTTCAACCTACGGACCCCCCGCGTCAGGCTGGCGTACTGGGACCCCCCTACCCCCGAGATGCCTGACCTCAGCTCCGTCACCCAGGACATCTGTAAAGTAGGTCACCCAGCAAATATACCCATATACACTATATAATTAGTGAATACATACCCATAGATATACTCCTCTATCTACTGTATAATTTATGTGAACACAGACCCCTGTATATGATGTAACACTACCGTTCCTAATACTATTACATGTGACAGTACTACTCCTGTCTGATACTGCTAAATGGAATACATTTACATTTAGAGCATTTGGCAGAAGCTTTTATCCAAAGCGACTTACAAAAAAGTAACACATTTGTCGGAATAGTACTACTATCGCTACTGCTTATTGTAAACTGACGTATATTATGATTATATTAGAAATGTATACAGTAGGTTTGAAGTTATCTTAACCTCCAGAAACGGAATAATCTGGTAATTATTCGAGTAATTAATGTGAAACCACAGATTCTAGTGTAAAGTAAGGGTGCTTTCACACCTAGTTCGTTTGGAGTAGTGTGGTGTAGTTCAGTTCCCTCCCTAGTTTGGTTTGTGAGGGCACATGTGAACGCAGCAAATGGACATGGGTGCGGACCGAAACAAGTGGGCCGAGACCACCCAGCCTAGCCCAAGTTAGCCTAAGTAAACTAAACATGCTAATCATGTAGGCTACGTTGTCTGAGTAGAAATGAACGGGTGAATAAGTGCTTGTCAATATGTCTTTATTATTGTCTTGAAAGGTTAGCATAGCAGGCATCTTGTAGCTGACATGATGGTGAAGTCTCATCTGCCATGCTAACTTAGCCGATGTGTTTGCTAGCTGGTCCCGCATGCTGAGCTCAAGAAGCAGAGCACCGCCAAGGTGCCCAGACTGCTGGGGAAAGAAAAACGGTAAATATATGACAGTTGACAAGTTATTAAGTTAGTTACTTAGCAAGATAGTTAGAGTAATTAGGCTGGTAATTAGCTATGTAATTGGTAGGCAAGGTAGTTAGTTTGCTAGGTTATTAGCTATATAGTTAGTTGAATTCATACTCTCCTCTTCCTCCTCCAGAGCTGTGTTGCTCCCCCTAGTGGTGGACTCTGAGTTCCAGAGTCTTCCTCGCTACCTGAGGCAGATGTCTCTGAGCAGCCTCAACGACTCCATCCACAAGATCAACACTGCAGCCTCTGCCAAGTGCCACAACGGTACATAATACCACTCTGTCTATTAGAACCTGAATATTAGGGTGGGACGAAACATTGTGGGGTGTGGTAACTTCAGGATTTAATATGTAAGAGCAAATGTACTTGAAGGATGCCTCAAGTCTTGCTGTGTCTGTGGTGCCCTCTACAGGTGAGGCGCTGCAGTTCCAGACGGAGGAGCTGAACAGCGTTACGGGGGTGGGCACCAAGGCTCCCATCTACTTCCTGTGTCTGGAGGAACTCCATAGACTGGAGCATGTGCAGAGCGTGGGCAACAGCTCTGTGTACAAGCTCCTCCCCCAGCATTGAGAACACACCACAGAAGAATCTTTTGCTTCTCGTAAACAAAAAATGCCAACTTTCTTTCAGAAGGCTCACAAACATCATTCCTCATAAAATTTCAATTGAAGAAAAATGATGACAAGAGACCGATGTGTGTAAAACAATACGCCTAGTGCCAAAGCTTATTTAAGGTCAACAGGTTTTTTATTGTTTTAGTATACAAAATTAAATAAAGTTTGAAATAAATGTAAATAGTTTGTTCCTTACTATTGTAGGCTATATTAAGATATATATATACATACATATTATTCATGGTGCTGTAGGCTGTTTGTTTTGCAGAGTGGCTGAACCCGATCTAACAAAAAGGCATTCTTAATCATGTTTAGCAGATTTCTATCAGACGTTTGGGCCAAAAGCGTAAACATACAGAACCATAAAACAAATCAGATTTAGTGCCGTGCGGTTTCTGCCCACATATCTAATCCATAATGATTAAGGATAGCATCTATAATGTTTTGATATAGGTTTATTGCCATGTAATTTTCACATTAAAAAGAATTTGGCCTGGTCCGTTTGCACAAACAAATACAGATAAGTAGCAAAAAGACAGTGCTGCAGGTCAAGAACCTGAATATAAATGGAGTGAATATAAAGAGTTAATGTAACGCATTTAGTCCAATAAAGGAAAAGAAAAGTATGTTAATGTAAGGTATAGCGTCTGTTTGTTGTGGAAGTTACAGTAAAATCATGGATACATTGATATTAGACTGGCATGTGTGTGGTTGGTGGCTGGTTTAAGCAGTCTCACCTAGCCAGAGTTACATTGATTGGTTTGGCTGGGTGAGGCTGCACACCTGTGGGCCATTGCCTAATCAAGGCCCACAGGTTAAACCAGCCACCACCACACACACTCGGGAGAACGCTAGCGCTGTTACCATCTGCGCTGTCCATTTCAATTGTTCAAACCTTACAATAAACCGGATTCTTCGCCACCTTCCTGTGTCCTTGCTGCTTTTGAGGCTGCTGCTGCTTGGGCTCATAGCTAGTAGGCTGCTGCTTTTGAGGCCATTTCTGCTGGGGCTCATAGCTAGTAGGCTGCTGCTTTTGAGGCCATTGCTGCTGGGCCTCGTAGCTAGTAGGTTGCTGCTTTTGAGGCCATTGCTGCTGGGCCTCGTAGCTAGTAGGTTGCTGCTTTTGAGGCCATTGCTGCTGGGGCTTGTAGCTAGTAGGTTGCTGCTTTTGAGGCCATTGCTGCTGGGGCTCGTAGCTAGTAGGTTGCTGCTTTTGAGGCCATTGCTGCTGGGGCTATCTGGATGGGCTGGGTGGAGGCTCGACACCAGGGCCGTGGTGGAGCTTGGAGGGTCCGGAACAGCCATCGGTAGGGCCACCCTCCACCAGGCAGACATGGCACCTTCCCCATCTCCCTCCAAGAGAATGGGGCCTTCGGGCTGTGGTCCTACCTGGCAGAGGCGTGGCTGGGTCCTGGGCTGCTCCACGCTGGTTGCAGGGGTGGCTAGCAACAGGCGGTTGCCTGTGGCGGTTATTGTCCTCTTCTGGGCTCCACCGACGACCCCGGTTGCCTTGAGGGAAAGGCTGGTGCTGGGAGGTCTCTGCGCCTGCTTCTCGTCTTGGAGGTCCCCGTTCAGGCACCAGTGTGGCAAATAAGTTTGCCACACGCCACCTAAGTGGCTTTCTGAAGGATTCCCCCAAACAGCAGACACAGGAAGGTGGTGAAGAATCCGGTTTATTGTAAAGGTTTGCATATGAACAGAGCAGATGGTAACAGTGCTAGCGCTCTCCCGAGTGTGTGTGGTGGTGGCTGGTTTAACCTGTGGGCCTTGATTAGGCAATGGCCCACAGGTGTGCAGCCTCACCCAGCCAAACCAATCAATCTGTGAGACTGCTTAAACCAGCCACCAACCACACACATGCCACATAGACCTTTAGACAAATTGGACCTTTTATCTTAGAAGTAGAACGTCAGCTGTTGCAGACTCTTGGTTCACTTTATGAATATGGCGACAAAGCGAGCAGACTCCTTGCACATCAAATTAAATGTACATCTACATCATGTGTGACCTCCCAAGTGTTAACTCTTGTAGATGTCAATATGTGTTTTTTACTGTAATCTCTACTCACGTTTACGTCTACTACGCTATATTATATACGTCAGAAACTCCTAATAACTTGGCCATGAACGATTTATTTGAAAAAACACCAACGATTAGCTTAGATACATGGTCAGACTTGGACACACCACTATTCCACAAGGAGGCGGTTAGATCCATTGAAAGTCACCAGAATGGGGTGGTTTGAATCAATCTTGTTCCTAAAACCTGGCAAGGATCCCTCCAATGTTCAAACACTGACAAGATCAGATCAAACTGGGAGAAGGAATTGGAAATGGACTGAAATGAACAATAGCAAGTCTAATCCAGTTTGAAGTCCTAAACTGAATCCAATACAGTAAATCTCTCATTTTTACCCATGTACTGATGACAAATGCGACAGATTTATACGATCTCCAGCAAACCTGACATATCTTTTGGTCTTGCCCAAAACTGCAAGATGTCTGGACCATCTTCTTTAATTTCCTATCAGACATTGTAGGGCTGTAACTGTAGCTATATTTACAATACCCAAGTGCTATGGACCATCTCACAAGAGAACAGTTAAATATCTTTGCCCTTACAGCTCGACAGTGAATATTATGCAAATCTCCTATGGCCCCCACAGCCTCAGTTTATAGGACTTGATGTTTGTCATTAATGGGGGACCTGGTAGTCGATATGGAAGGATTTGGGGTGGGAATAAAATGTCGAAAGTGTAACATTCTTAATTCTGTACATTTTGTAACTAATGTATCTTAAAACATTTTGTAAAAGTTAAAGATCTTATAAGTATAATCTTTACATACGTTAAAACACTGCCGTTTATTGGAAAACAAAAACAATGGCCATTATTGGATGCGTAGTCTCCACTCCCACCTTACAAACTTCCCATAATATTGATGTTGCCATGGATACTGAACCTTCTCCAATATTAAACCTGGGCTTCTGTCTAACTCGTCTCTGGGGCCAAAATAGTCGCTGTTGTTAATTATCTGTAATGTCTCTTCTTGGCACTTTGAAATATGGGCACAAAACCCTCAGTTGTCACCAACCTGTTTGTATTCCAACTAAAACCACCAGGAACAAAGTTAATAAGAAATAATTACTGTTTATCTGTTGATTTTATTGAAGACTATCAAAAGAAAGAATATAAAACAGCAACTGAAAACATTTTCATGTTTTTAGTCAGTTAAAAAAAAGCAAATGTTTTTTAGCACAAAGATCACTTTTAAAGAAGCACAAAATCTTTCAAAGAAACAAAGATGGTACATGGAAATGAAAGTAAACACGCCCAGGTCAGTAGGGTCTCATTCGCATGGGCATCTGGGGGGCTCGGTTGGGGGGGGTGATGGCGATGTCCAGGTAGTCTCCGATCTGGAACTTCTGGGACTGCAGTGTGAGGGAGTCGTCCGGACCCTTCCTCCCCGACACAGTGTTTCCAATGTCCTTCATCCTGGAATGAAAAACAACCAGGAGATGAAGATGTGGAACACACAGTGGGACAGGATAACAGAGACGCTGTACATTATTACTTGCCCTCTGCATCAATTACTTACATGTCATGTGGGAATCAAACCCAGAACGTCATCTGGGAGTCACCTCCACTATCCTGCCCGTTTTGTCATGGCCCAAACACATGCTTAACTAAACTGCACATTTGAGAAAACCTTCCCATGGCTAAATCTCCAAACGCAGCTTAACATAGTGGATCCAGCTAGGGACCAAGATCGGTTTGGCTCATATGACTGACACAATAATAAATCATGAAGATGACTGAGGAGGAATGGTGTAGGTGTGGTTTACCTGTACATCTGTCTCATGGGCTCAGGGAAGACGGTGGCAAAGCTGAAGTGTGTTCCTTTCTTCCGAGCCTCTGGAAACACCTCCTTCACCAGGCTGGTCAGTTCCTTCAGAGTAGCGTCCATCCTGGGAGAACGTACGTCATGTTAGATACATTTACATTTACATTTAGAGCATTTGGCTCTAAATGTAAGTTGCTTTTATCCAAAGCAACTTACAAAAAAGTAACACATTTATCACTGAAGGTATAGCACAAGTGTGCTTAGGAGGGGTGGGATTCAAGTAAGATACTGCATACAATACTGCTCTATTTAAGGAGAGATTATCTAGTAGGTTGCGTGTGATAATGTGTGTTAACTTGGAACATGTTCATGTACCCCTGGTTGGGAACAACCATGGCTACGTGAGCAGGATCCAGACGCTACTCTTGGAAGATTTATATTTTGCTTTGTTACAAAGACATTGTATGGGGTACAAGAGAAAGTTCATGTTCTAAGAGAAAGCCATTTGATAGCCTTTTCCTGGTTAAATAAATTATGTTTGGAAGAAGAATCGGTATAATTGTGGTCTCACCAGGTGTATATCTGCAGCTCGCTAGCGGGTACGTTCCCCCGGGTGAACTCGTCCATGCGGTGATGTCTCCCGTTGTTTGTGGTGAACACCCTCAGCAGGAGAGGACATGTCTGGGGACATCCAGGAACAAACACCATGCAGGTATCACGACGAGAAGACAAACACAGGAGAAAATCGGGGTAGGTCGTCTTGTAAGAATTCATATTCTCAAAAGCGCCATTTTCAATGTGTCTTCACGGCAAACACGGTTCATGGTAAATACACAGTCGACCATTGGGATTTCCAAATAGATGATCATGAGGCCATTAACTAGTTTAATGTAAACGTAAATGCACACTGTATGCTATACCAAATGCATGCCCTATAATATGATATAGTGTAAATGAAGTGTTCAGTGTGGATTGCAGGTTAGTAAAAAAGCACACGCAAAACAAACGACCGCAGGCGTGTAGGAAGACTAACCTTTTCTCTGTCGATGGGTTTCTCCGGCTCTTTCTTTATCTCCTCTTGAGTGACTCTTGACTCCACGGCCATTTTATTATTCGTTTTTTATTATAGCTGCGTAACGGCAGGGAGAAAAGTTTTATAAAATGTAACGTACCCAAGTACTACACACTATTCACGCAACTTACGGGTGGGCGCGTAATGATGACGTAGCATCCAAAGGGGTCCAAATCCAATCCATATGTATCCGGTCCAATCGTATTGTCCGACGACATCGCTGGAGCTGAACTAACCAATGACTGCGCATATGCGCTCGGGAGACCACCCCCTCTCGTCAGCCACCATTTTGGGAGTCAAAACACCCACCAACCACGGCTCACACACACATACACGCCACCGGCACCATACACGCGCATCTGCTCGCCGTTTCCTTGCCACGCTATGGTGCACACGTGTGTGGTGTCCGGTTGTAGGAACAGACGCACCCCGGGGACCGCCTTATCGTTTTACCGGTTCCCCCGGGATCCGGAGAGGAAGCAGCGGTGGGTCGACGCGGTGAACCGGGAGGGATGGCAGCCGAACGACGGCAGTCGCCTCTGTAGTACTCACTTCATCTCCGGTATGACGGCGCTGGTGGGGTGGGTGTGTCAATGAAAAAGCAGATAATCGTGGGTTTGATGGAGTTGAAGATGTATGTTTTTTACGGGAGTTTAAGCTAAAATGTCAAATTCTTTTGACATTTCAAATTTCAAATTATCCATAACTTTATCCATCCAAAAAAGTAAAAAGTACATATAATTTGGTCTTTACAGAGCATGCTAAACGTTGTTTCTACTCATCTTGTCTGTTTATTGTATCCTCCAGGAAAGCAGGTGAAGAACCCTCGCTCCCCGGACTACGTTCCCTCAATCTTCTCTCCTCCGGCCCCCGACATGAGGGAACTAGAGGATACGAAGGAACCAGATGACTCGGAGCTCCGGGACAAACAGCAAGCCCAGGTGGAGGCCGCTAATGCCTTACTCTTCCTCCAGGGACAGGGGCGTGACCCAATCCAGACCCAGACGCCTAAAGAAGACCACCCTGGACACAAGACCCCCTCGTCGCCCCCCAGCGCCGACGACGACGACGGCAATAACAACGAGGAGGAAGATAGTAATGGTAACTTACTAACTGTGAGGGGTAGCAAGAGAGGGCGCGTGGCCGTGAAGGAGGAGGAGTCGTTGGGTTTGGAGGAGGCGCTGAGTGTCCTGCAGAAGGAGAACCAGGCCCTCAGGGAGTCGCTGGAGAAGATGTCCTTGTCGGAGAGCTCCCTGAGGAACGACCCCGAGAAGGTCCGCTTCTACACCGGCCTGCCCAACTACTACGTCCTGGAGACTGTCATGTGGCTGCTGGCGCCGCACATGGACGACACCAAGACCTCCTCCAAGGCCTCCACTCGCCTCTCAAAGTTCCAGCAGCTGCTGCTGACGCTGGTGCGCCTGAGGCTGGACCTCCGCAACCAGGACCTGGCGTACCGCTTCGGTGTGCGCGTCGGCACGGTAACCAGGGCGGTGCGCCGCGCGGTGGACGTCATGTCGTCCACGCTGGTTCCCACCGCCGTCTTCTGGCCCTCCAGGGCGGAGCTACGCAAGAACCTGCCGAGCGCCGTGCGCGCCGTGCACCCGGACTGCGCCGTCATCATCGACTTCTTCACCGTGTCCCTCGAGCAGCCTCCGCCCGTCTCCCGCGACGACAGACCCGAGAGGGCGGGGCCGGGCAGAAACACCCTGAAGTACCTGATCGGCGTGGCGCCGCAGGGCGTGGTCACCTTCGTGTCCGGGGGCGTGGCCGGCGATGTCGGCGACAAGACGCTGGTGGAGGGGTGCGGCTTCCTCTGCAAGCTCCTCCCGGGAGATGTTGTGCTGGCGAGTCGCGGTCTGGACATCGGCGAGTCGGTGGCGGCCCGGGGAGCCGCGTTTAAGATTGCTGGTGGTGGCACGGAGAGAGAGAGTGCCCTCTCTTTGCTGGGACACGTGGAGCAGGTGATCGCCATGGTGCGGCGACGCTATGCCGTGCTGATGGGGCCCGTGGAGAGCTGCTTCGCCTCCGACCGCTCCAGCTTCGACAAGGTGGTGCAGGTGGCCTGTGCCCTGAACAACCTGTGCATCTCCGCCGCTCCACTCGAGTGACAGGGGAACGTCATGATGTGGGAATCTTCCCCTTCCCGCTGCCTGCAGTTGGTCAACAATACCATGTGAACATGGAACTTTCAATTTTGCTTTGTATACGGGGAACTTTAGTGCCGTTTGGAGTATGTTTGAGAACATTAGCAACCCCCCTCCCCCCGAACAAGACAGACTGAAGCCATGTGACCAGGATGTGACATCATCTCTGTTGTGTAATCATGATTGCTTCAGTTGACGGCCAATAGAAGAATGTGTTTCGGTTTTCCTTTCTCCCAGTTATGACTAAGCTCAGTGGAAGCCAAATCAATACACCACAGATTTTTGGGGGTAGACTGGGAAAATGAAAGCTACACCAATAATGAACAATCCAAACATGGGCTCAATGTTCACCAACATTGATGGTCTGGAATGAAGGCACGCTGTTACTGAGGCAACCCTCCTTTAATATATACGTGCACGTGCTAAGATGCACATTTACACCGATCAGCCACAACATTAAAACCACTGAAAGGTGAAGTGAATAACATTGATCATCTCATTACAATGGCACCTGTCAAGGGCTGGGATATATTAGGCGGGGAGCGAAGGCTAGCCTGTCTGGTCTGACCCCACAGAAGAGCTACTGTACTACAAATTGCTGAAAAAGTGAATGCTGCCTATGATAGAAAGGTGTCAGACCACACAGTGCATCTCAGCTTGCTGCGTATGAGGCTGCATAGCCGCAGACTGGTCAGAGTGCCCATGCTGACCCCTGTGCACCACTAAATGTGCCTACAATGGGCACTTGAGCGTCAGAACTGGACCATGGAGCAATGGATGGATGAATGGAGCAAAGCATCATGTGGATGGCTGGGTGCGTGTGCGTTGTTTACCTGGGGAAGAGATGGCACCAGGATCCACTGTGGGGATTGGCTGGCATTCATGTGGATGTTACTTTTACACATGCCACCTATCTAAACATTGTTGCAAACCAAGTAGACCCCTTCGTGGCAACGGTATTCCCTGATGTCAGTGGCCTCTTTCAGCAGGATAATGCGCTCTGCCACACTGCAAAAATTGTTCAGGAATAGTTTGAGAAACATGACAAAGAGTTCAAGGTGTTGACATGTCCTTCAAATTCCCCAGATGTCCAATCCAATTGAGCATCTGTGGGATGTGCAGGAACAACATGTCCTATTCATGGAGGCCTCATATCTTACAGGACCTGAAGGATCTGCTGCTAATGTCTTGGTGCCAGATACCACAGGACACCTTCAGAGGTCTTGTGGAGTCCATTGACGGTTCAGATGTAATGTAATTCAATAAATGTAATTCATTCAGATAAGTTTTGGTGGCACAATATTAGGCAGGTGGTTTTAATGTTTTGGCTGAATGGTGTATATTATGCACATGGTATACACACATACACACACAACTTCAGGTGCTGCTATCCATGGGAACAACAACATCATCTTGGTACTCCTCGTGTTATAATTAGATGGGTACTTCATTAATTTCCATGGAGAAATGAGGGAATGTTTATTTTCTGTTTTGTTTATCCCTTGTGTCATACAGAATGCTTGTATGTGTTTGTTCTCTGCTTGAGGGGCTGTGGAGCAACCCACCTCAAAGTTCTGGATCTACCTTACTTGGTGTTGCTCGGTTGGGAATGTTATGGTCCGGTTCTGTAAAGATTTTTAACCAGGTTTAAAAACAATAAGAACGACCGCTTGCCACATTTGTGGACGTGACCCTCGTCTCGGGTGCTGAGAAAACCTCTCTGAAAGTCGTAACAGGACAGGAATAAAGAGCTTCTCTTCCAGGGTGTCCAAGAGACAGTTTATAAGAGATGGATCATCTCCCCAGGCGAGCTTCTAACCGATTTTGAAAGAAATTCTTCTTCTTTGGCACTTTGAAATGAAATGTTCTTTTAAACAGCATTGGAGCGGCTCTGATTGATTGTAAATGTCTGAACCGTGATGGTGTGAAGCAGAGGCTGTGTTTGAAATTGTTCACTTGTTCCTTTTATACTGCACTATTTGAGGGGTTTTCTAGTGCTGTTTGAAATCTGAGTGTAGAGATCTGGGTCTGCATTACTTTATAGATGCTGTACGTAAGATTTAATCTATTATTTCAGTGTAATTTGTGAGAAATGCTATATATTGACTGTGCCTGCCTCTGTTTCAGCCAATTTATATTTTAGACCAGTCCCGGCTCGTTTGTGACCAAACAGGGCATCTCTTTCCTGATTGGTTCAGTGAATCCATCGTGCCTGTCAATCACAGGTGCATGAATGCAACACTTCTCAATGGCAGAGAAAAACCATCCTCTCCCTTTCTGCTCCGTGGGGACGGAGCAGAAAGGGAGAGGATGGGTTTTTTTTGGTAGATTCGAAATCAAGATCCAGCTTTTCTGCTCTTTGCAACTCTCACATCTTGCCTACAGCAGCTTTAATACCCGTAATGCTCTGTAAAAGCATTGTATATCTGATGTACACTTAAATCTGTCCCAGGATGCAAAGCAGATTTCATTTTCGTCAGTCCAATACATCTGGTGGAGCATAAATAGTGTCCGAATTCCCCCTATTCCCTGCCTTACTTTTTCCTTAAATAGTGTACGATATAGTGTTCACTAAGTAGGGATTTGGGAATGAGTGAACAACTTTGGATATGGCCAGAGACTTTAGTTTAGAAGTAGGACATCACTTTGTATTCTTGTTTTCAAAAGCTGTGTCGTTTATCCTTGAAATTAATTGTAACTGCTGCTTCTTCCTTTTAAAAGGGACTATTGTTTTGTTTGATATTATTTTCCAGAATCGTCTGGCCCACGACATTAGCTGGTGCCTTAGCATGGACTTGGTACTTACTATCTACATATTATTACTGTTACTTCATTGTTATGTACATGCTATTATCTCGTCTTTTCCATGTTTTATTTACCATGTGTGTCCGTTGAAATTGTATCGCTGACAAACCTGTTGACGTGTGACATGTTGTATGTCCTAAACGTGAACTTAAGACTGCCATGCCTGCCTTGCATGCATTTTCATGTTCACATGTTTTTATGTACTACATGTCCAGTTACGGTCAACGCAAGATATGTGTGGTCGGGATTTCTGACCAATCATTGTAACATTACAATAATCTCTGCTAGAAGCCTAACCAAGGCTTACCCTAACCACTAGAGCTGTCCTCGTACCATGAGCGTGTATTGAGCTCTCTGAGCATATCGTATGACCCTGGTGTCTAAACTGACCTTTATGGATCATGTATGGATCGTGTTCTTGATAGTACCTAAGTGACGCAAAGCTGGCTCCATACCTCCAGGGGTCTTCATCATTCTACAACCTTCTACTGTGTGCCTGGCCTCTGTGTATACGTTTATCTATTGTTACGTCTTTATTTCTACTGGTACTGCTACTATTTTAATGCTTATGAACACACAATAAATGGTTTCATTTACAATTTGAATCTTTTTAATTATTGATTACTAATTGATTTCTTTGTGGAAATACTTTTACTACATACAATACTATGTAGTATATAGTTAAATACTATATACTAG
>OMKP01090244.1:0-31324 GCA_900302375.1 Bathygadus melanobranchus | reverse complement strand
GTTTAAACAGGACTTGCAATACACCAACCTGGCCCAGAATGTTAAACCCCTGTCTCCTGGTCCACAGCATGCGCAAATTAAGCAAACCATGGCTCTAATTGTTTGCAATATGACCTACTAACAACACTAGTTCAAGCAACCAAGACTATGCATGGCAATACAGGCATCAGGATTGTAATATAAACCAAATTCGCAAGGAGTAAACCACGATGGGCTGTTGTACCACAGTTACCAACAACGATTAGATAAGAGTTATTTCATCTAGAATATTATTGGTTTTATCTTAAAATCTGCTGAAATCAAATATTCTTTCGCCATGCTTTGAGCATATTGGTTTTGCGTTGTCAAGGAAACACCTGGTCGATGTTCTATTGGACCGTTGTTGTTAAATGTTGGATTTGTAGCACATTGATTGGGAACCGTAAAAGGCGGAGGTGTCTCGTTGTTGAAAAATGATGCATACCCTTGGAACGTTATTGACCAATCAGAAAATACAACATCCCCATCATACTGGCTTATAAACAACACAACTTTGTGTTACAATATTATAACGTAGTCCAACTACATTATAATGTAGTGAGTATTTACATTATTTGTTGAACAACGCTTTTAAGTTCTTACTCTCTTAACTGAATGTGAAACAGCCATTAGAATCCTCTCTTCTAAAAAACATCATAGGAAAAGTAGACTAGAGAGACAGAGAAATAGAGAGAGAGAGAAAGACAGAGAGAGACAGAGAGACAGAGACAGAGAAAGAGAGAGACAGAGAGAGAGAGAAAGACAGAGAGAGAGACAGAGAGACAGAGACAGAGAAAGAGAGAGACAGAGAGAGAAAGACAGAGAGAGACAGAGAGACAGAGACAGAGAAAGAGAGAGAAGAGAGAGAGAGAAAGAAGAGAGAAAGACAGAGAGAGAGACAGAGAGAAAAAGAGAAAGAGAGAGAGAGTCGAGGCAAACTTGAAAAGCAGAAAAGTGGAAAAAAAACTGGCCAACAAAATCAAAGTTGTTGTCATGGCAGCGAGCTGTCGCCATCTGGGTCGGGCCAAGCTGCGTGGAGCTGGGCTGGCTGGCCGGTGTCGTGTGAGGCAGCCTGCCAGACAGAGAGCTGGCAGAGAGCACCAAACTAATCTGGAACCCAACCACCGCTGCGACACGGGAGCCCACTAATGACGGCGGCCGCAAAGACACGCATACAAAAAGATCATAAACACACAAGTCAAAAAATATAGAAGACATACACACAAAACACATGCAGTCCAACAACACTCACTTCACACCTGTGGGTAGGCGCGCGCGCGCACACGCACACGCACGCACGCACACACACACACACTTTTGCCCTGTGATGAAATAGCCTACACACAACTCCCCCCAATAAAGTAGGCTGCGCACACACGGCCACTCACCTTAGGTGACCGTAAAAGTAGGACTCCTCCAGGACAGTTCCTTTTATGATGGTGGGCCAGGAGATGAGAGAGAGAGAGAGCGAGCGAGAGAGCGAGAGAGAGAGAGAGAGAGAGAGAGAAGAAAACTAGTTCCATTTAAACTGCAACTCACAGCTTGGACTCACGGCTGCATGCAGAGTCCATAAGAAACCACTACGAGTCTACACCTGCAGCCTTTAAATCAGCCCCGCAGAAATGAAACCCAGGGGTCAAGTGTGTGCGGATGAGCGTGGGCGGCTTCACATTGAAAGGCAAGACAAACGTGGTCAGGCAGCTTCCATAAACGTGGAGGGAAACACTTCTGATTGAGGCCACGGAGGAAGGGCATCACAAGGACATCCCGTAATGTAAACATGGGCCACGCGTTCAGTTTACGCAGCTAGCAGTCCAGCGGGGAATCTACCAAATACACTCTTATATGACTAGTGCTGCTGCTCGTCTCCCGAGAGAAGATTTACAACACTGTCTGCCGACGTTACGCAGAGCAAGTCAACTCATTACACCCCGCATGGCCACTCGCGGTCAAAACACAAACTCTATTAGACATTGGAGTCATAGAGTATTAGACAGAGCAGTATAGATTCGTAGCTGGAACTGCAAGGTAAACATGTGTCTGTTACAAACATGTGCAACAATGAGGTGCGTGGCTCGCCCACAGCAAACCAGCGCTGTGGCCAACGGCAACACACCAAGACAGACGCGGGCAAGTCTCCCGCATGGGGTAAGTTGCACCGGAGAAGAGCAAGAGCCCATAAAACCCCACCTCTCTGCTGCACTAAACGTGATTCTTCCTCAGCCTTGAGAGGTGAGCCAATCGGGGGCCAAGAACTCAACAAACTAGTCGTTTTTTTTCCCGTTTTTTTTATCAGAGTGGCAAATAAAAAGAAAAGAAGACCGCGACAACTAAGTGCCTCCCTGCGCTGCGAGCCGAGGGCCGGAGTCACAGGACTCAGACGGGCCCTGTCAAAATGATTCACTCTGCTGTCAGGACAGTGCCCAAATGAAATAATGAAATCCACCTCAAGGTGGAACACATTTGCACACAGGAGGGGGGAATATTTTAAAGCTTTAGCACAGTGTGTCAAGTAAACCGCACTGAGCCAGAGAAGGGGAAGAGCGAGAATGTCTACGCGTGTGTGTGTGTGTGTGTGTGTGTGCCTCCCTCTCTCAATAAGACAGCAATGATGGGTAAGCGATTGAAGTTTAGGTAGGAGCTTTAACGCCTGACAAATTGAAAAGAGTGTAGAAGGGAGTGTTTGAAACAGAAAAAAAACACTATTTTTCTGTATAAAGTACAGCAGGAGTACTTCCTCCGTCTCAACAGTAATATATCGCACTTCATTCGCTGTTAAAATCAGTCAGACTAACTAAATGTTGTGTTTGTTTATATACCTTGAAAATACACCGCAAATAAGTGTTTGGTTAAACCAATTACACATATGTGACCTTTACATTTAATTTTTAAAAAACGTAATTCAATGAGTATAAAACAACAATAAAAACAGGAGGGATACATGGGGTTCAGTATGTGAGTGTTCCTTTTACAAGCAATAAGGTTATAGGTAAACAACACAACAGAGCTGAAATTCATCTCTCTAAAAGCTGGAGGATTTACTCATCAATGGCTAACCATCTAGCGCTGTTCAATGTTTCCAGGGATAAAAGGCATTCGTTGGTGCCAACGAATGCAGCGCAAACAAAAACACATCCTTTGCTCTCCAAAGTAATTTCATCCTGATTGCCAGTCAGTTCCAAATGTCAAATAAACTCACAAAATATCAAGGGAACATTTCCCTCTCATCCTATACGGCTAGAGGCTAACACACAGCCCAACATAGTCGGTACGCTCGATAACCCTGAATCTTTGTTAGATAAGATAAGCCCTTACCTAATGGAATTAGTCATGACAAGATTCTCCTTCGCTATGTTTGCCTTTGGTGTCTCCTTAACCTTTCGCAGAAGTGCTGGAATCGGCCGGCTGAGAAGTGCGTTCCTGACGCTTGTGTGCACTTTAAAGACTATGTTGTCCCCCTGAGGTATTTTGATCCGAACCCTTTTTCCCCTCAAATGCTTTTTTAATGGAGTTTAGAAGTTTGGTGTAAATGCCAAGTCTCTGAGCCAAAGTGCCTTTAATTGAGTTGTGCTTTCCTAATTTTCCCTGCTGCCGTCGTTGCCAATTGTGCAATTACCAGGCGGGTCAATTACTCTTCATATTACTCTTCATATTTTGTAATGTTTCCACTCAAATTGACTGCTGGCCATATTCCACTTTGACCTGAGGGAGATCGTGAAAACAAGAACACCGATTGTCAGATGTTTGACAAAACTAAACATCTGATCAACAGTCATTATTTGAAGTATGGAAATGTGGAGACATATGTAAAGTGCTTGTTGTAACTCGCCTTGCGACGAAGGTGTCGGTTAAATGTAAAAGAAAAGGTTTCACAGTCAAGCACTCTAAATAACCCATGAAAGAGTCAATGGGCAACAGTGTTTGGCCCTCCATTATCTTGTTAACCAGATAGATGGGTAGTTAACCGCTACTACTATTGTGGCAATGGCAAACAAATAAAGAAAACCACTCGATTGTGCAGCATCACTTTACAGAATGTGATGTAAACTTCCATAGAGGCTAGTTTAACCCTCTTAGTCAACACTGCCCCCTGTAGGAAAGCCTAGGGGTTGCACACTGAGAAGCAAACAGCCAATGATATTATGTTGACTTTACTTAAGATCTATAATCCAAAGAAAAAAATACCAAAGAAAATATGCTGAAAGAGCTGCAATCATGAAACAGTCCTTCCTTACTCTCACGATGAAAAAAATATCCTTATGTTAAATGAGCTCGGTTTCCAGTTTGTGTGAATAAATACCAGGTGGCACTTCTGCACACATTTTACCATTTGTGTATTCTGGCACAGCTCCTCAAATGTATTCCCCAACATAATTACTTGTTCCAACTGATTTGTTTGTGCTAAACCAATTATAGTAGTTTCACTGATTCATTTAATCTGCCATTGGTACGACGCAGAAATGAAAAGTCCCTATGGTGGATAAAAAGCAGACTACTATGAATCACGGACGCTGATACATCGTGAAGTCCAACCTGTTGTTTGCACACAGAACATTTCAGTTAAGAGCGAGGGGAATCAAAGGAACCAAGACTTGTCTTGAAAGGATACCAGACTAATAAGGTAGGCCTAATAAGGTAGGCCTAATCAGTGAGCATGTGCTTAGAACTGTCTTGGCTAAGGTAATAGGGGTAGAGTGTTAAATGCATCAAGAACTGGGTGGAAGATTAATGGAAAACAGATAATGAAAGGAGGCATACATCACGAGCGCCACCATTCTATAATTGGCTTGTCATAAGGAAGGGCAGGTCCGATGCCCATGAACCGCTGCATGATAGAGTTGGCAGGTTGCCTCATCGTGACTTCAAAGGAATTCTTCTATAGGGTACATGAATAAGGGTTTCATGCTATCATTATAATATCATTAAAAAAAAATGGTTGCGTTGGCAATATTAGTGTTTCAACTTAACAAAATCAATAGACCAAGTCCCATTAGCCCGCGATACATTTTCCATAAGGAACGGTATTATAAATATATAAATATGTACACAGAGAGGGCAAGAAAGTCGGAAGGTTCTGGGTTTGATCTGCAGTCTACCTGTAGGCACACCTGAGCAAGATGCCTAATTTGCCCATTTATTTTTCTAAAACAAAAATCACAGTAAGCCTCTTCTATAAATAATAATAATTAATATTTAGAAGGCAAGGCTTTTCCAATAAGTGGAACTGGTTCCGATGCATAGGTTCTGCATCCTGGTTTGTATATTTTACATAAAATTATGACAAAACACAAATAAACATGGAGCCCAATTTAACAAAAAACTAAATAACCTCCAACCAACATGGTAGCAACAGGAGAGGACACACGTGTGTCCTTAAGGAAAGGATACGTTCCCTCTCCTGAACGATGAGTACATTTTGCTGCTCCAGCTGTTGGATCTTGCGCTCAAATGTCTCCTGTTCGTCCCGCAGACGCTGCACTGACTCATCCTTCTCCTCACTAACTCTGGACATTTAAATGAGACGCCATGTGTTAGGGTAGAATTGCATTATGCATTTTATGCAAGTAATTGTGAAAATGTAATACTCTCTTGGGACCAGATGTTCATTTTGAGACGTGTTGTGTAGAACAGCGATCTCTTAAACTTATTTTATTTTAGGCGACACTTGGAATAAATTGTCATTCAAACGCCTTGCCTTGCTAGTTCTTCAATGAGGTTGGCAATACGTCGCTTATCCTCTGGACAGAGGTCCTTCAAACTGGTCTGGGTTCGAGTTGTGTTGGTCTGGGGGAAACAAAACACATTGTAAGCATGGACTTAACACTTTTAAATGTAAAACAAACAAAAACGAGTTTACACTGAATTAGCAGAAAACAGAGTACGTACTATGCTCATCTGTTTACCTGTGACATGGGGGAGACTTTACCAGCATATGCAGGAGAGGTGTGTTTCACAGCAGGGTCGGGGTACAGCAGGTCTGGTGCTGAAGGAGCGCTTTGACTATGACGCCTCTCAACTTTGGTGCTTTTTTTACTGC
Source organism: Bathygadus melanobranchus (assembly GCA_900302375.1). Taxonomy (NCBI): domain Eukaryota; kingdom Metazoa; phylum Chordata; class Actinopteri; order Gadiformes; family Macrouridae; genus Bathygadus; species Bathygadus melanobranchus. The sequence goes on along the minus strand of OMKP01090244.1, from coordinate 25,269 downwards.
CACCCTTGTCTCTCATTGTTGGAACTTTAGCACTCGATCTGGCGATGCCAGATCTGTGTGGCATCTGGAACCTCGTATCTCTGCTCGCTCCTGAGGAAGTATGAGGAAGAGGACGATCAAAGGTGTGATGATGAGGTGTGGAAATGAGATGTGAGGAGGACTGCCAGCTACACACCTGGACCGAGAACCACCGACTGGTCTTCTGATGCTGCGATGACGTTCAGGAGACAACACGACAACAAGACCACAAGACATGGCCATGAACCCTGTCATCATAACATCACGTAGTCCAACATAGTGAGAGCAAATACACACACAATATGTCACTAAAATAAAAGTATCACCAAGATCTAACGAACTAACTTCACCGCTGGTGAAAACATAGACAAGACACCACCGTTACAAGTGTTGCGCTACTGCGTTTTTCTGTTGTTGTTGTTTTTAGAAACCCAAATCCATAAAGGATACTGTCGTTAATCCAACATATTCCTGATTGTTCACTTCTCGTTTGTCCCGCCGCCATGTTGAAACAACCGCCACTCCCAGGGAGCCAAGCGCTAGCAAGCCCCGCCCCTTCCTCTGAGCACAACAGACGATTGGTTGTTCTCGGAGAATGTCCGTTTTCTATTGGTTGAAGTAGTTGGTGCTGGTCCTGATGCTGTGTGTCCTCCAGCTCCATCGGCGGCGGTAACGTCACCTTGTTACTTTGAGAAGAAGAACCGGCGAATGACGCTGAAAGTATATGAATGTTATCAGCTGGTAGATGATACACACGCTACTCCAAGGCTTTCTCTTATCTTGATGAAGATAAGAAATATGGAAGAGACGAAAGTTGTTGCGGAAAGGCTGACACTTGGCATTACCCGAATACTTGGTGTGTATATGTGTGTGGATTTATCTGAAATAGAAATCATTGATTGCGCAGACAAGACCCCAATGCGAGTTGCTGTAAACATGGTTCTTTAATGAACGTGACAGGGCTACTGCTGCTCACACGTAACGTTATAACGATACACTACATTATGTTCCAGAGAGCATGCCTGGCGTTGCAGACACAAGGTTTGTAGAGAGGGAGCCTGCAGAGAAGAGATCTTTGCTGTCATGGGAACAGGTGAGAAACAAACCACACGCGCGCACACACACACACACACACACACACACACACACACATAGGTCGTAAGACTCACTTATAATTCTCTCTCCAGAAAAACACGTGTATTCTTCCAGAGGACCTGCGAGATTTCTATTTGACGACCGACGGGTTTACACTCACATGGAGTGTCAAACTTGATAGTAGGTGTTTTAAGTCCAATAGAACGCCATTCAAGATACATCAGTTCCAAGTTTAAATCTTACAAGTCCATAATGTATGATTTTAATATTTGCAATATAAACATTGTTTTGTGTGTGTGTGTGTGTGCGTATTGTACAGATGAATGTGTGCCGGTAGGTTGCATGATGATTAACAGTGTGGCAAGGCTACGACAACTGCATCCCCCATCGAACCTTTTCTCCCTGCCCAATGCGCCCACGTTGGCCGACCTCGACTGGGATGGGGACAGCACAGAAAGTGGTAAAGATAACCTGTGTACTCCTTACTGAGAGGGTTCTGGTCCACTGAGAAGTTCCAGTGTTTTTATTTGTTATGTGCACAATCAGACAAGTATGAGGGCAGTAATCTATTGGTTGTATTATGTTGTGTGTGTATGAGCTGAAACTAAAAATGTTTAAGTTGAAGTGTTTTAGAAAGTAAGTATACAGTTATAGGCTACAAATGTATTAAACTATAAATGGTAGTCACACATTATGTTTGAAGATCTGCTAGTCTTTGACCATGTGTACATGAATCATTATTATATATTGATCATTCATTATTGTACCAACAACATCATTTTGACAGAATCAGAAGACTGTGCCTCTGTACCTCATTTTGATTCTCGGAGTCGGATATTTGAGCTGGACTCCTGTGGTGGGAATGGAAAAGTATGCCTGGTCTACAGAAACTGCAGCCAAGGTTTCATTTTGTTCAACATTTAATTGACATGAATCATTTAATAGCATTAAAAATGATTTACATAAAAACAGGTTCAAAAACAGAACCTGCATGTTTGTCCTCAGGGGTTGTAGCCCAGCAAAGTCACATTTGGTTCCTGGACCGCTCTCTGTACTGGCACTACCTGACCCCCACCTTCACCTCCTACTACCGCCTGATGCTCACCCACCTGGGCCTGCCTGAGTGGCAGTACTCCTTCACACCCTATGGGCCCAGTCCCCAGGCCAAGGTAGGGAATGCCCCGGACATCACTTTATTCTTAGATGTATCTTATTTGAGCTAGGTTTTTTTTCCTTGGGGAATTCATTTTGTGTTTGTGCTATAAACTATATTAATAAAAATGAATAAATGTATTGCCGAATTAAAACAAATTAAAACTGATTTATGTTGACTATGGCTCCTAAAATCAGATTTGTTTTGCAACCTATAAGCCAAGCATTCAGATGAACAGCAAGATACATAGTTATGGCGATAATGGTTCTATTACTGTTTAACTGTATGCTATTTGTATGAAGAAAGGTTAATACAATGTGTTGTTAGTATCTGAGTGATACGTTGAGGGTTAGTTTTACACAATGACCATCTTCCCTTTTGGAAAACCACATTTTCCTTCTTCTCCCTCTATAGCAGTGGGAGTCTCTGTACCCACCACTAACCTTCCAACGTGAGCTAGGCCCTGTGGACCCTGCGGGGGACACCCATTTCACCAACAAGCTGGATCCCACCAAGGCTTTTAAAGGTAAATCCAAAGTGGCCACGCCCAAGAAGAAGCAGTCGACCCAGAGCGGTCCTGGGGGCTCTGGCAAGGGTCACGTCAGCGTGGGGAAGCACTCTGTGATCAGGCGCTGACAACTGTTATCCCGGCTCTCTCTCACACACACACTCAGGCACTTTAATCCATGTCTCTCGGTGGAAAGACATGGTCTGGTGTTCGTGTGTCAATGCACTGAAAAGCATGATTCACGTTTTCACCTTCTAGGGAAAAATAGACATCAATCTAGAAGCTTCTATTTAAGATGTGTTTCAACATACAGTTCACTACAGTACTTAATGACGTATCAATAATACATCTACCAAGGTATTCTATTAGAACTATAGAAGTATCATAAGGTTTCAGAGTGAGCATGAGAACCATAATAATGTTTTCTTCCAACTACAGATGTTTGAAACGTTTGCATGCAGTAGATATTTATTTTACTACATTTGTGTGTTCTGTAAAATGTTTTTGCCCTGGAGGCTGTTGTTGTTGACCTCGGAGTGGATGACACATGTAGTTGGTGTTAATCTCACAAGGTTAACCTCTGGTATGGTCTGACTGTGTGAGGCTAGGGCAGAACCCCATAGCAGTCTCTGTTTTGCTTTTCGTTTTAATCATTGTTCTATTATTTGTGGCAGTTTGTACTCAGGGAGGTCACGTTTAACCTTGAAAACAAACATACTTCACAACGATTGAAGGGTTAACAAAGGAGTTTTATTAATCAAAAGGTGGGGAATGGGGGGGTTGAGCTCTTAGTCATTTAAGAGCACACACACGTTTATCTGGTATTTCCTCTTTCAACAAACACACGTATCAAAAACACATTTGGCATGATTAGTGAGGTGTAATCACTTTCTGTGGCTGTCCTCGGTGCCCCCCCACCTGCCACCGTGGAGGGCCACAGCAGCCTGGTCACGTCACATGATATCTAGGCCTGCATTTCAAATTACACTCACTGTGGATTTTCACTGTCATTGTTCCAAAGTATGGTTTTTCTATATTTATTAGAAAAGGTGATACATCAATACGCAATTTGGTCATCTTCCACATTTCCTTTACCTCCAGTTTTTTCATTCCTGAAAAACTAAAATCAGATGTTCTGGAACTGGAAAACCCAGACAGTTTGCCCTATCCCTAACTTAGAGTGCAGATTTAAGTTTAGACTAACCTGCTTGTTGGACAACTATAGACTTCATAGTGTCTCCCTGCCACTAATACCTATTCATGAGGAAAGATGCTGTTGTTTTATTGGACACTGGCCTGTGGATCTAAATGCCACTGGCATTTGATTGGCTAAGACACTGTATTCACATTTGGCTTCAAGCTGTCCACAGATTGAACTGTTGAGAGATGGCCTAAATGTTTTGCAACCTTGACGGGTTGCTTGTTTGTACTGAATAAATGGGTATGCTTACATTTATGTAGAATGTTTTTTTCCTGTGTCACTTATTTGAAGTCATTGTCAGTGGTCATAAGTCACTTCTTGTACACTAATCCTGCTTAAATCGGCAATATCCTAGTCACTGAGGTGAAAGAGTGTGTGTCACACATTTCCCTGGAAGTGTCTTCTCACACACACAGGTCAGTGTAGCTGGTCTTGTGCTTCTCCAGAGCCATCTCCTCCTGCTCTCGATGGTCACTCTGATCACACACGAGGGCCGGGTGATGAAGCTCCACGAAGGCCTTGTACAGTCCGGCACCCAACACACCGCCAAACAAGGGGGCCACCACGGGCACCCACCACCACCCGTTTCCAGCACTGCAAGTAGAACACAATGGAAGCTAAATGTATGATACTAACCGGTGTATGGAGCCAGCGTAGAAATGCAAATAAACCTAGAATTGTTCATTTAACATTGGATTCAATTGTCCAAAACTCCTTCAGTTGTGTGTGGGTGTGTTATATCATTAAATGAAGACGAGATGTTTTAAACTGCAAAAGCAGCTAGAGGGATGTGACATGAACATATTAAAACACTTAGCACATTCAAATCATCAAACATTAAACTAGATTAAAATACTGGGGCGCTTTTTTGGAGACCAGATGCCTTACATGTTCCATGTCAATGCGCCAAGCTAAATAAAAATGATAATCAATAAAAATCTGCTGTCATCATCATCATCATCATCATCATCATCACCTGAACACCTCGCTCCCCCAGCCTGCTACAGCAGTGAAGAGTCTGGGTGCCAGGTCTCGGGTGGGGTTGATGGGGTAGCCACAGTTGCTCCCCAGGGAAATGCCGATCAGCAGCACCAGGAGGCCCGCCATGACGCCCTCGCCACCCCTCACCGCTGGCTTGTTCCTCTGGTCAGAGAGCGCTGTCAGGCACAGCAGAAGCATGGCCGTGCCAAACACCTGGAGTAACACAAGGTCTATTTTATACAGGTGGACTATCCAAGGTGATAAGAGTGAACACAGGTACAGTTCATTACAGGTCATTAAGTAGCAGGTTGCTGTTCAGCATCTCGCTCAAGGATGTCTACTAAAGATTAAATCACAGGACATTAGTCCTTTATTGCCACACAGAGTACACACTTCAAATACACGCGGTGAGCGGCGACACATCAACACACATGCATTTTTTTTTTCAGTGGTCGCCGGCGGAATTGATCCTCTGCCTTTAACCCATCCTAGACATCCTCCCCCAGGGGAAGCCAGGAGCAGTGGGCAGCCGATACAGCGCCCGGGGACCAAGTCCAAGTGCTCAGTCCTGTTTTTGGTCAGGGACAGGACTGAAGAGCAATCTGTTCTTCTGCATGTTTTTCTTGTGGGGTTCTATGGGGGGGAACCCGGGTGAGCACGGGGAGAACATGCAAACTCCACACAGAAAGGCCCGGGAAACAGCCCCGACATGTTGCACCATGCGGGACATGAACCCACAACCTTCTTGCTGTGAGGCAACAGTGCTAGGCACTGAGCCACCGTGCCACCATAGCACACCATTCTAATGAAATCTGTGTAACGATACAAATAAAATATAAAATATGACCATGGGTTTTCAAGCATTGCATGCTTCCTATCCATAGAAGTTTGTTTTTCTTCATGTTCTCTTGTTGAATGCATTCCTGATTGGTTAGTTTGTAATTTTGATGTCAAGTCTATATTAATTAAAATGTTGCAGAAGAGGATATATAGCATCCTAAGTGTTATGATGGAGTTAATCTAATGCAGAAAAGCATTTGATTCATTTACATTTCACATTTACATCCAGGAAATTTGGCAGACACTTTTGTCCAAAGTGACAAGAAGTACATTTGTGGAAAGAGTGAAATGACAATATATCACTGACGTTACAGTAAGATTAGAACAAGTTTCAAGCATTCATGATTGCTCGGTTAATAGAACAAGTTTCAAGCACTCATAGTTCACAGAATGGATTTGTTGCCTGGCTTATTGTCTGTGGTGGCTCTGTTATATTTATATAGCGCTTTTATCCAAAGCCTCACATTCACCCATTCATACACTGGCGGTGGTGTCAACCATGCAAGGCAACCAGCTTGTCGGGAGCAGTTAGGGTTATGTGTCTTACTCGGGGACACCTTGACAATTAGCTAGCTAGGCGGGGCCGGGGATTGAACCAGCAACCTTCCAGTTGCCAGACAACCCAGATTGCCAGATTTCCTTAAGTCTTTCTCCATATAAGATCGATGACTATAGCATTCATAGTTATAGCATTACGTGCAATTCTGTCAGAAATCATGCCATATATTTTACCATTTATTGGATGGGCGGTCCCTGCTGTAGGATTTAAAGCATGACATACAAATGTCAGATACAGCATAGCAACATTTGACAACAGCGAGCACAATCCCCCCATGGGGTACATATTCACATCTCAACCCATTGTGTAGGTTACATACAATACAGACCAGAAGCAGGTGGAGGCTGGTGTGTGAGATCCAGCTCAGCCCACTTCACTTTGCAGAGTGTGTATGTGAGATGGAAGGTCTTAAATTGACTGCCTATCAGTGTACCTGTGTTTGATTGGACGACATTACATTCACCTGGTGGCGCATGCCTAGAGCGTCCAGCCAGAACTTGCTACGCCCATTTTGGGCCCATCATGAATTATGGTGCTTTTGGGCCAAGTGCTTGGCTCGATTCCCTTCCATTAAAAATTGATGATCACTGCAAGATATCCCATCTAAAACTCGGTGAAGGTTAGTATAACCTAAAAAACATTTTTAAAAAAAGCCTTCCTACGGTTTGCATTTAGTTGAAGGGAAAAGGTGTCAGTTTTTACAAACCATTTCCAACTAATCAACTTCTCTTTCTCCTGTTTCTTTGTGTAAAACTATAACCCACGTGCACAAAAAACTGAAAGAAGAACAAGTGATTTAACAGTAGAAATTACTCATTAGTTAGTTAGTTAGCGTCTGCACCAAAACACAAATGTGTCCTTACAGGAGGAGGATAAGGAACATGCTGGGAGCATTATTCAGCGGAAATTCAAACCGCAAAGATATAAAAAGGAAATTCAAAAAGCAATATGGCTTCTTGACAAATGGATTATTGGTATGGGTTTACGCCTTAAAGCACAGAAAACATGAGAAAGGGCTTTAGTGGGTCTCTCAGAGGTTCCCTGCCATGGCCTGCGATGGAAAAGTAATGGGCTTTTGCTACCAGACCTTTTATCTTGTTGAGCAAAAAAAGAAAAGACAAAAAAAACTGGCTTGATAACAGTGTTGGCCTGTAGCTCACCCCCCCTCCACACCCCCTCTGATAAATAGGAGGTTATTGTCAGAGGTGCACTGAGCTTAACACAAAATAAGGGAACAGGACACTGTGCAAAGCAGTTGTTATTCTGTTTTGTCTCTCTTATGAGGAGAGTTACATTTCCATATGCTGATCATTTGCCCCACTAAATTAAATTTACTTGCTTTGAGTGTTTGCTGGCAACACAGTGACCGCAGTGTCACGGTTTGGGAGATGTCCCCTGTTTGCAGAACGAGGCCCACCACCACTTGGAGGGAAGGATGTGCAGACACAGCCCGCACAGGAAGGGAACATGAATTCCCCATCCAGTTATCACTTCAGCAGATGCCGGACACAGCCCACACCGTAAGGGAATATTAATGCACCAACCCACTGCCAGGCCGTCGTTAATCACTCTCACAGGCCTCCTCGCCTCAGTATTAAACATTTATTTAATTTGCATACAAATCAGAAGCCCAAAGTCAAGGCCGTGATGAAAAAAGTTCTGCAGACAAGTTGATCTGTAAATTCTTGTTCGCAGCATGACAATAGGCAATGGGGTCGATTTTTCTTTTTTTTTTATTCAGACTGAATTTACCTGTAAAGTTTGAAATTAATCAGTCAAATGTAAACATTTTGATGTGATTCACAGTGTGCTGTGTGATGTTTTGATTTGTCAGCAATAGTCTATATAAGCTTTCCTAGGTATTCAATCTTGCATATTTTCTGCAAATTATATGCTGGATGGCTTTAACATTGGTGGGTGAAGAAAGTGAGTGGTTTCAGGTGTGCGTATCTAACTGCATACAGGGTAGAAGATACAGAGTATACTCCATGGCTAAATTGAACCTCAGAGGGTTGTCCGAAGCACACAGTTGTACAGGTAGCAAAGTCCAGACATAAAATGTCTTCTACAGGTCTCTCCAAATGTGGACATGCATGGCGTGACCCTGAATGTCAGACTGGACTGCAAGATGGGAGCAGTGTGGCAGTGGAAGAGGTGTGAGCACGCACACACACAGCTTTGGGAAGCAGAGGAAGAAATAGGCTGTAATTCCTCTGTATGCTTCTGCAATGGAGCGGAGGCAGCAGAGTCTGCAACCTTCATGAATCAAGTAGGTTTCTCTGAAAAAGCTTTGGAAAATACTGAGCAACTGTTGATTGTGTGTGGGTGAAACGAGTGAGAAAACACATTTGGAATTGTAGATGTCCTCCAGCTGAGTTTTTGCAATGAAATTAGCTGGTGCTATTTAATCTAAACGCCTACAGTTTCCTATAAAACTGGAACAAAAATAATCCATTGCAGGGTTTTCCCTGCATAGAAAAGGCTTTTTTCACCCCGCCTACTAAGCCAGCATGCAATTTGGTCAGCCCACCAGCAGGTGCCGCTAGACTATCCTTACGTTATATACTCAATAGCTGTGGCAAAAACGAAGAAGGAACAGCCGACATCGACGGCATAAGCCGACGAGCCGAGCAATATGGATCATACAGTGGCACTTTTCCATACATATACACATTCATACACCGATGGTGGTGTCAACCATCCAAGGCAACAGCCAGCAGCGGGTAGCCCTGTTATAGTCTTACAATCAGACTAGATGATAATCTAAAGTCTAATGGCAGACATGCTCAAATCTGTGTGAATGGGGCGTTTCACTTTCTTTCGCTTCTAATTTGTTTCGACCAATCATGTTCCTGGGGGCGGGGACTCGACTGGAAACAACCCAGAACCACAACAAACATGATATGAAAGTTGGTTTCGGTTGATTACGTTGTCATACTAGGCAAAAACTCAAGACGTGAAACCAGACAACACTCTAGCTTTAGAAGGGTTAATGGGACCTGTTGGCATAAGAGACAATGTGCACCGATTGAAAGACTCTTGTACAACGCTATCACCCTCGTGCTGCCACAGCTGATCGTATTGGCGGTCTAATTAGGTGAGTGCTGCAAGGCAGCGCTCAGCTATTGCTATTCTTAGGCTTTATTATTATTATTCTTCTCTACAAATGTTGGGAACTATCTCCTCCCGCAATTTTTCACCTACAGACTCCATTAAACTTTAAAATGTTCATCTTGGCTTGGATCATTCAAATTATTGTAATGACTGAAGTGGAAACATGCCTATTAAGGCTTTGCACCGCAAAGTTAAGAACAAAATAACAATTCAACGCATGTGCGCTGCGGCAATTGCTCGGGTATAAAAACCAATAGTTAAACAATAATAATAATGAAGTTTAACCTCCCCCGCTCTCTTGAAAGGCCTTTGAAGTGACTCGTCTCCTCCTATTGCGACTTGAGAGATGCCCTCAATGGAGCCATGTTCCGCGCTGCACTGAACACCCGCTCAGATGCAGTGCTGATGGCACGTATTTCTGTAGCGGGTGTCGGTTGTTGTCGCCATGCAGTGGAAACTTCGCCGTGTGTTGGAATTGGTGCGAAGAAAGCTACACAGTTACAGTAACTATTATTTTTATGAAAAACAGTATTGCATTTATAAGATATGAACAACAAACAGTAGGCCTCAAATAGACGGGAAAAAACCAGCAGTGAAGCGGTGAGGACGTTCCCTACCTCTTAGTTGCAATTCCCTCCGTGGAGTGCCCTTTATTCATGAAAATATAATTATTATCTGCTTTTATTTAATGGTCATTAACTAACTAATGTGCTCATTATCACCGCTGAGAGTTGGCGGCGATCTCAATGTAAACAACCAGAATAAAGCCCCTGTATGTATCAATACAATACACAAGAGGCGATAATGAGCACACTCAGGTGTAAAACACCCGCAAAAGAACACTTCCGGAAATGTAAGGCTTCACAGAATTTAAAGACAGAAAGTTTGGGAATGTCCTCTTAGTCGTTTGCGGCTAGTCAAGTCAAGTCAATTCAATTTTTATGGCCCTTAATCACAATTACAAAGGGCTTTACAGGTCATACATTTATGACACCCCCTAGCCCTAGTCCCCCAAAGGGCAAGAAAAAAATGTGGGTGGGGGATCCCTCCTTCCAGGGATGGTTCGGAGTGCAATGGGTGTCATAATGGACATGCAGAATAGTAAGCAAGCATTTTAAGTACAGCTAAGAAATTAAATATTAGTCTGGCCCCTTTTCTGCTAGACTTCACTTAACTCTTTAACCTTTAAACATTGTTTGAACAATTTTTTTTTTTTTTTCATGCAATTCTCATGCAATTTGTACAAGCTAAATATGCTGACATTTCAGGGGTGAACGTTGTCGTGGCTGAATGGTGAAGCACAGGATTTGTAACTTGAGGTACCGGTTCCATTCCCAGGTTGCACTGATATTATTTTTCACCATTACTTTAGCTAGTGTTACGGTGGTTCTCGTTTTGTTTTTTTACCTCATTTGACACTACAGCACTCACTGCATTTTCTGCAGTAAATGCATTTTGTAGTTTAAAAATATGGCATCCGAAGCACACACTAAGGTTTCAGGAGACCGAACAGAAGGGCAATTAGCTCAGTCAGTTTATTCATGCCCCGCATATGCAGCTCCTATGCCCTTGCCATAAGGAATTGTACTAACCCTTTTATATTTGCTAACAAAGGAATGATAACTAAAACAATAGCATCGTCTTGCAGGTATCCTCCTTAGCAAACAACGAACACAGCACTGATAAACTAAACTAAACACCCGTAGCCGAGGACGACAAGCTAAAACGTCCTGTCTGGACACCAACGTCCTCAGACAACGTGTCTGTGAGGTTTAAAATCAAACCCGTGTGGTAGACTGGCCTCTGTAGAAATACATTAGCTAAAATCATATTATGGAACTTCCATCTTGCGACTCTTGAGTGAGTTCATCTCCGAGTCCGCACAAATATCTCTTATAAAATAGGAAACCCTGCATGACTCCACGCCTCGCACTTGCTGGTTTCTGGTGCAGGCGCTGCCTAGTCTATAGCATTCTTGAACTTCTGGATCCGAGATTAGCTCTTTGTCAAACCAATAAAAAAAATGTAAAACGACAATAGATTAACCGCCACCACCACAACAACAACAGCAATAAACAAATTAATTAATTGTTACAAATGTTTATTTTCTGTTTTAAAGGCAATTAATAGCTTTTTAATAATGGCACTTTGTTATTTCCTTCAATAAATATTGAAAATGTTCAAAGCATTGCATGCATGCATCATTTTGTCAATACATTGTAGTAGTCTCTTGAAGACCTGAAGTTAAATTCCAAATATAAATGTACAGACACGACACAGAGTTGATGTTGGCAGTAAAACTGGACCGACCACAGTCGCTGTCACTCAAAGTTACCATCTAAGCCTTATTTTGAGCCAGGAAAAACCCTGCATTGGCATCAGGCTTTCCGTTTATCTTAAGTATGATTGCAAATTATGATATAGTATTACTACAATGATTTAAAGCACTTTTATATATATATTTGCCCAGAGCATAACCTCCCAAAAAATAAATCTCTCTCTGAAGTGCTAGAATCAGACAGTGATTTACAGTCCATGCAGCTAAAGAGGTGTGAAAAAGCCTGACTGATAAGCTGGGCTGGCAGTGTAAATGAATGAAGTACAGTATGAAGTCAATCGGCTGTGGAACTGCCATCAAATACCGTGCTGGGGGGCAAACGTCTCTGCACTCACTGTGACTTGAGAGTTGGCAGCTAACCATAGCCATGCTAGAAAAGGACATGGCTGATCTCACTCATCCCTCCAACACAGCAGCCAGTCAACCAATCAGATCAGTTCACCTCACACTGACAGCCAGAGAAAACACTGCAAGTCTGGATGTAGACCATATTGCATGGCTACACTTTAAGATGATCTGTGTTGGGTATTTAGCTAATCAAACAATTAAATCGAGGTGTAATGCTTTTAGGCATCAAGACTGATACCTAGGTGGAAGGAACTGACTTGGAGCAGTCGACAACTAACTGTCAAACTGGACAGTGAGTTGCTTAAAACGGCATTGTGGTGGGCTGCAGTCACTTGAAGAACTGAATGAAATAATAAAATAAAACACAAATTAACTAGTCAACTAATTAGGTTTGTGCTGCTGAGCCTCAACATTGTCCCTGAGCTTGTTTGGTTGTGGAGCTCATTGATATCAACTGAGATCAACGGTTACAATAGTAGAACAGCTCGACAAATCCACACATCCAATTTACACACCATTCACATATCATTAATTATCATTGCGTATCACTGTCATCTCCCACTGCCCGACTTCCTATTCAGAGGCTTTCATTTCCTGTTAAATTTCTCAGGAAATCTCAGGTCTCTCAGGAACAGCCACAGGGACGGTTAATAATGCATTCATTACAGTAGAGATTATCCAAATAAAGGATATTAAGACGTCACGTTATTTGAATACATAATACACTATTGAAAGCTATTGTGTTGTCTCAATTAAATTTGGCTAATACAGGATCTGCAGAATAGGTTACAAAGTCACACCATAAATCACTAGTACAAAAAATGAAAAGCTCTTTTACAATGAAATGCTAAAAGTCATGAAGAAGAGTCTCTACTTCATTATAATAACCCCAGATGGGAGATTCAGGAAATACTGAATTATACCTAGTATCACTGTTGACCTCAAATGGAAAAAATAGAGAGAGGTAGGTCGTTTCTGCTCTTCAAATCAGGAGCATACAGTATATAGCATATTGTGTGCCATTTAATTTGCAGCCATGTGCAGCGGAGGAGTATGAATCAGACGACGTGTGAAATAAACAAAAGCCTGGGTGGAAGCAGGGCGCGAGATGACGTGTGATTTAGGAGCCAATGAAATAGAAATCCCAATCGCATGGCAAATGTGATTACAAATCACGAGCCCGCCCATGCTTACGATCCCTGAGAAACCACGCGGGAAGGTTATGGCTGCCACACAAGTAGTATAGTATAACTCCTTGCTGCCTTGTTCAGATTCTGGCGCACACTTTCTGAGGTGGCGGAGATTTAGAGTGGTACAATTGTTTGTAACAAATGTTTTATAAAGTCTTAACAAAACCTACAAATGGATTTGGATGAGCCGCTGCTGTGTTGACGTATGCTATATTATATTCAGATTAAAAGAAACTATGTAGGAAGCCTATTCATGAATTAAACTCTTGTATTCTGTCATGGGGGAAAAAAAACAATAATGATTATGGCTCTCCACTGTCTTGACAAAGAGCTAGCAGAGAGTGAATTATTTCCCCCCTGATTATAGAAAAATCACACAAAATTAAATGTCATTTTGGGTGGCACTTTCTGAGGGAAGTGATTGAAATTGGCTCTGACAAAATACCTTGCTTGAAAATGGTTCTAAAGAGGTTTAAGGTGAAAGAGCCTAGAATTCAAGCTCAAGATCATTATTATTTTAACACTTTTTCCATCAATGTGCTACAGTATTTTATAAATAACAATAATAAGTAAATAATTAGTTATAATTCAATAATTGTTTACTTTTTCAGGCATTTTTTGCTTTATTAGACAGGACAGTGTAGATTGACAGGAAAATATGGAGAGAGAGAGAGGAGATGACCTGCAGCAAACGGCCTGGGCTGGAATTGAACCCAGGCCTCTGCAGTAAGGACTTTTAACGTTTTTGATCAACAGCATTTGGAACAACGTAACACATCTTTATATATTCATATTTTACTCCGCTGTTTTACTAGGTCATTCGGAGTAATGATAATTTAAGAAGGAAACCGTAACAAGGAAATCCATACATATTGAAGAGAGAAAGAGAGGCTAATTTATCCATGTATTGAAACAAACAGTCCACAGTAACAAATGGAGGGAATCAGAGCAAGCAGACTCAGGCCAAGAGATTAATCGACTTGAAACACTTTCATGAGCACAAACTGGCAGCCCATAATCTGGTCACCTTCTCCCAAACTACAGCACAGCTTTCTTATGAACTCACACAACACTTATTGACACGAGTAATATGGCAATATGTACACCTTTTATGTAATGTATTGTTCTATAATGTAGTTTAACTTAATCAACGCCATGTAAATCACAATAGCTTTACTCTGCAGCAGATTGCATTGTTTTAATTCGTTTGTGGACACTTTTGCTATTATTGTAACAGTAAAATAGATAGGTGTCAATTTTCATTTGTTCAGTATAGTACTGTATTCATAACGCGGTCCTTTTGTTTATATTACACTGACCCACCTCGCAATGAGCGGATTGACAATCACTATCCAATACGCCTTTGTTTTCCCCACAGTCATTTACTTAACAGAATTAATTGGTTTGCTCAGCAGTTTGAGGTGACCACGGGGACATGTGATTTATTGCCTTGAGAATCAATGACGCCGTTGGACAATGTGATCTTTTTTTCTTCTAATTTCATTAACGCTCCCCTCCGCTCACCTTCCACCGTCTTCAAATTAACTTGTTTGTGACGTCTACAAACTTCTGAGTGTCTTTGACGGCTGACGGACAACAAAAGACCTATGAGAGATCTATGGGGCAAAAGGACAGGTTATCGAAAGACTTCCAGACGGAGGTCACCGGGGGACTGTGCTGTTGCACGTTCGGTCGTGCGCCGCTTCCCCCTTAGCTGCTGCGAGTGGCGGGGTTCACAACGTTGGCGATGGATCTGCCTAAAACCAGGAAATTAAATCGGGCCACGCGATTGGACTATAGACGTTCAGTGACCACCGGTGGACCTGGTTTCACGCACTTCCATCGGCAACGTTGTAAACTCCCAGAGCGGCCAATAGAGAGGCGGCAGCGTGTCGCGTCACGCATTTGGGGGCCGTCTGGTGGGCCTGCGATGCTAGCGGCGACAGCAGGTGAAAAAACAATGTTCCACCTTCCCTTGTGTAGCCAATCAGTTACTTACTTTCAATTTACCGTGGAAAGGTAGTCGGAGCCATTGAAACATCCCTTCTGAGGTCCACTGAGAATGCCTTAGGGTGCAAGTGTCAGGGCTCTCTCTAGTCTGCTACACATCATATATTAATGGAGGACTTAATTAGACCTCAATCGTCATAACTCAAACAAGACAATCCAGTGTCGGCCATGAGCATGAATCCGGAAATAGTAAATCTGTGAAATGGCATTCGAATAGCCAGGAGATCAGCATATATGCAAAAATAAAAACACCATCCAAATAAAGCAATAATAGCTTTGATTAATATAGAATAAAGCATTTCAGGTTATGCAGTTATAGGATCATTTCCCTGTCAAATAGGATTTATACTGTCATTAAGGTGTTTCATCTCAGAGTAGCCGTAGAGGAGAGTAGAGCGGGTTGCATGGCAACTGGAGAGTTCTTCGTTACTTCATCCTGGCAAGAGGGTTGAGGAGCCCTTGAGCAAGAAGCTTAACACCAACCTGCCCCAGAAGTGCTAGATGTTTCTGGGCATGGTTGCACACTGTGCCGTCGGGTGTGGGAATGGTCGGATGGGACGCGGAAATATAAAATGCTTTGAGTGGTTGCAGTGGATTGAGGAGTGCCATATAAATGGAGTCCTCAATTGATTGATTTAATGGGATGCTTTAACGGGTAAACAATAACGATCAATAAACTTTTTGACTTTGGACTTCTGTACGCCAAGAGAGTTATTGCAGTGTGCTGGAAGCGTGCGAGGGATTCTCCACCATACAGAATGTGGAGAGGTGAAGATGAGACAAAGGTATATTGCCAAGTGGGAGGCCTTAAAATGGACACAATACATTCTGAAGGATGGAGGTAGAAAAGAAGAAAATGAAAACAAAACATGTTATATTTTTGTGCTTTCCCATGCTCCTGCAAGGTATGTGTGTGTGTGTGTTGTGATTGTCTGGGTTTTTCTTATACAACTGCTGCAATTTCACTGAATGTTTCTTTGTTGTTATATATTTGTATGTTCAAAATCAATACACACATTGTTGGAAAGAAAGCAGCCTTCTCCACACTGCATTGTGATTCACCTCAACGGTGTAAAGTTCTCACGTCTGTTTCTGCAAGTTCTGATAAACTACCATCACAAAAATCCCTTCGAACTTTAGTGGTTGGTACTCCTAAAGTCAATGATTGACCACTAATTGAGTCCTAATGATATGCATTCATGTATTGCCTATGTTTCAATAGCAATGTCCGTCTAATGCCCTACTGAATGCGAAGGCTTCGTCTGCTACATTGTTTCATTCATTTAAGTGACACGGCGAGAAAGGAGATTTAGGAGTTTAAGCGTGCACGCCCATTGATTTAGGCTTTAGTGCAGAGGATTTATGAATTATTGTAAATCTGATGGTGTCTCTAATAATACCAGCACAGGCTTGTTAAATCAAGCTGACAGGCTTATTATTGCGCTGGGTCCGGGACGGCGCTGTAGCATGGAGGAATTTACCGCCCTTGATCCAGGAGAAGAACGTAATGTCGCTTTGGTGATGAGCTCATTTTCATTCAGTAATTTAACCGTGGCTCCCCCCCCCCCACCCCGAAACATGTAGATATGACATTTCCACACGCAGGGTGGAGCTTGAGTGTATCACAACGTCTGTAAGGACAATCAGTGTGAGTATGCAAAAATAGAAGGAGAAAAAAAATAGAAAAGAGAACTTGTGGCGGGATTGACGCATGGTGCAGACTCTGCTGGCACATCAGAAACAGATCATGGTTCATTGGGTTGCTGTCAATCAGTGGAGTCCGCCAGAGTTTGCATTCAGCACCACGGCATCCATGATGTAACCAGGGGCTCAGGCAAAACAAGCAGCCTATTATAGTGTGATGATTGGGTGCCCTTATTTGAAATTAATCTAATCTAGCACAAGAAAAGCTTCATGAATGACCCTTCGCGTCATACTTGATGAAGCCCCAATGCGATACAAAAGCTCATCTCGACTCAAAAGATGATTCAAAGCGACGTGGCTACGCCTCATGAATAACTAGCAGGTGTTACAAATGGCCTACTCATACAAATGTCCGAGTCGTCATATGTAACTCATCTAACGTAGGTCGCGTTATGCGAGGAAGCTAATGCCCCAAAGCTAACTGAGCGGATGTATCCCTAAAAAAAAAAAGATCATGAGAACAAAATGCATGCTTTTCCTCTACATTCTCCAATAGTTTAACAACATATTACTTCAATGTCCAATGATGTTTTCTTCTGTGGATAGATAAGAAATGTAGCTGAAGAAGTATTCCAGGGTCATCATATTTTCATTTAAGCCTATAAAAGCACACCGTTTTATGCTTTAACCTTGGGTGTTTTATTTTTCCCATGTCCCCTTTTCGTCCAGACATACTTTGTCTAACGTTTACCTGTCACAGACGTATCTTTTAGTTTTATCGTGCAATTGATTTGTATTCCTAGCTGGATAGTTGGCTCTCTTGAGCACCATATAGCTTTTTGCTAAGTGATCACAATGTAGTTCCAATATGTTCTGGGTTTATTAAACCCATTTGTTATACTCCTTCTTGACGGAGGGTCTCGCATCACATGATGTGTGATGTTTTATCATGTGCTTAATTAGGTCATGAGGGAATATTAGCAGAAAGATGTCATGCATACAGGCTATACATTCTTTGCAATTCTACTAATCCACACTTTGTCGCAAACAATTTGTAGATAGTATAAATAGTATATATAATTAGAAATATCTATGTACGCTACAAAACTGACATACATAGCCTACAGCAGACAGTATTTTGCTCTTTGTAATATATGGACGATATCTTAACTGTGTCACAAATTAGTTGACTGCCTGGTAAAATAAAAAAACCAACTACCAGCTTTAATATTCCATTTGTCTGAAACCTCAGTCCTTAAATCCTCGAGCTGTTATGAGTAGGGTTAGGGCTTTGTCCTCCAATTTCAAACAGGTCCATTAAGAGAGTGCTCAATTATGTTGGTTATTTCTTGTCTTTCTTCTTGAAAAAAAATCTAATAAATAAATGTTTATTTAAAAAAAAAAAAAAAAAAAAAGACAAATCCCCAGTCAGCACCCATGTCATTGACTCCTGCCAAGGCTGCATTGTAGTGAATGGTTTGTATTTTATGCCTTCCTGCTGGCCATCTGCCTTGTTAATTATTTAAAAAGATAAGATTCACGATCACACCCTGCACTATACATCTTCTCAGTATTATTCAAAAACACACCAGTCATGAATATTCTGAAACACAAAGACAATGGCATAAGCTCTGCTTAAAATGCCTTCTGGTTATTGGATGTGCGAGGCAAGAAATATATATACATAAATATATACGTATATATGGCTGTAAAAACAGTTAATTTCGATGAATTCATTTTCAGAGATGAATCACACTCTATGGCAGAGGTACTTAATAGCCTATTTACATCCTCTTGGATGCAATCATAGTGGTAAACTACATTCATAGAATGTATTCACATGAATATAGATTGCTTTCGATAACATGACTGTATGCAGTTTTCGCACAACAGTTTCGTTTTAGATGCCAACTTTCTCCAAAAAGAGTGACAGCCTACTTTTATCGAACAGGGAAACAACCTCATGAACTAATGCCTCCAAAACATGGATGTATTAAAGTACGCTCCAAATGTACACTGAGACACACCCACTTATCATAATCCCCCTCATCTGCAAACTGCCATGCGTTACACTATTGTACACTTGGATTAAAAAGTGATCCTATAAATATATAGGATATTTTGGTGAAAGGACTGAGCATAATCTTCACTAGGCTATATGAGGTGAGGGTTGAAATACTTTCATTTTTTAAATGCTTCTCATGGCAAATGTGATTAATAGGCAATTAATTCCATTGAAATTATAAAGCTGGTCAAAAATCGGCAAAGTTCCCCTTCAAACCATGAACTAGATTTAATCCCGAGAAAATGAAGTTGATTCATATAACATTTGCGAAAAACATGTTATCATTTGAAAAACTCTTGGTACACATGCTCCAAAAAGGCAGAGTTATGCAAAAATCTAAATATGTAAAATATAAATCACAACTGTGCTTCAGTCCATGTCCAAGGGCCTTAAAACTAAGCAGGCACATACAGGACATCCCACTTAAGAAGTGTGCCGAGTTTGGTGTCGCTGGCTCAATTAATGACATGTGATGTCAATTAATGACATCACATGTCAATTTCAGTGGTAATCTAAAAGCTAGGCACCACTTCGCCCGCAGGGGTGCAAAAATCACACATAAACGGCATTTACTGTCAAACCATGTGTCGGATTCATTCCAAATTGCTTGGGGAGACTTCGCTGGGTTTTGGCTGTGAGCACCTTTCATTTTCTGCTGTTTTCGCACTGCGTTCTTAAAGTTGCGAGCTGTCACTACATCACTCTTTAACTCTCAGCACCCACACATGATTGTGGTTTCCTTTGCCAGGGGTCTCCGCACAGGCAGTAACTGCTGGATCAGCTCTGATTGTGAGGCTCTCATTGAGAGGGCTTTCCTGGCAGCGGATTTGGTGACGGTCCCGTCTTCGAGTACAGCTTGGACAGGGATGCGCTGCTCGTGAAGTCGCTCCAGCATTGTAAAGGTTGAATTCCAACACGTGGACCAGTCAGTCCGGAGCCTGTTCTCTTTGATATTGAACATGCCGCTTATGCAGTGCACAGGTTGCCACTACTGAGTGGCGGAAATCACCCATCGCCTCGCCACATCAATGGCTTTCACTACTTCAGGTAAAACCAGGCCAGCCTTTATCACCAACTGTAATGTATGTCCAGTGGGGCAAAGGTCGTGTGAGAAATCACACAAAGTCACATAACACATCCAAACACTGCAGCAAGTGGTCGAATATGCTTCACAATGAAATGTTTTTTTTTTTTTTTTTAAAGACGCTTTTCCTTTTTCTGTGGTCGTGATCGGACGTTTGTTCGCTCTGTTGCCGCTGCTAGCGCTAGCCATAAACGGGTGTAGCTTTAAATGGCTGTGCATACCGCTGGTACTGTTGTGGCACTTGAGGGTAACGTAAAGCTTTTGCAGTTGACTGTTTTATTTGCTCTGGTTAGGGTTAGCGCATTGGGACGTACAGCCATGTTTATTTCTGCCGCTTACTCTTGTTGCATGTCCGCACCACACTAACTGACTTGTCGACAAGAACTACCCACAGTGCCCCCTGCTGCATACATGCTGTAGATGCATTGCCCCTGCTTTATTTAGCACCATGCTAAAACCACAGATGAACGATTACAAGTGGTGAGTTAGTTGATAGTCGACTAGTCTCTGAAAGTGTGTATATACTGTATATCTTTTTTTTCCCCATAGGTCACGTTGTTGGGGATGCTGCAGCTCAATGCTAATGGCACCAAAAAGGGTTCCAATCCTATTTGAGCAGTCGCTAATGCTTTGCATTAAATGCTTTTCAATCTGCTGCTGATCACATTAGGCGGCATCCGCTTATCGACTCATCTAAAGCGTTTATGTCCACATCTAATTAGGACCAATGCTTTCTTAATGGAAATCGCTTAGGTTGAGTTATTTCATAACTGTACGGCGGTGGCTAACGGGCCCCAGCGGTCCAACAGACGGTCCGACTCTCCGAGACTTCTTTTAAAGAATGCTTTTTTCAACCTTGTTTACTTCTGGAATGTGCTCCAGGTCCGCAGCCTTTAATAATGCCGACCATAATTATGGTGTGCTGTACTTATTTCAGCAATCACAATGACTAGTGTAGTAAATAGCACCGTTTCCTTTCATTATATTGTTTGTTTTCACTTTAGCAAAACGTTCTTGTGCTCTGTGCTCCTCCTGTACAATGCTGCATTGATTCTGTTTAGAAGAGTAAAATAATGATGGCCACGAGAATAGAATGTTAAGCTGCCGGGCAAAAATGATCTACGATCATCCGAAGCTTATCTTTCTCTAGATAAATAAACGTATTCTACCTCTTTGTGACTCGTGAGAAAGTGTTGAACAAACATTTGCCAAAGAAGGACCAAGGAAAAAAAAGCTCCATATTTTCTGATCATATGCAATCGATCTTCCAATACTTGTTTTTGGTTGATTGGTTGAATTGATCAACTTTCAACTTTGTTTATTGATGGTTGTGATTGTGGTGCATGACGTTCAAACTATCCAAATCATCTGCTCCCCAAATAGCCAATCATCCAGGTATGGTGGAGGTCTACACCTGGAGGACCAGCTCACAGGCTGACAGGATCGGGCTGGAGGCTGAAGGTGAGGTGCGTGACCAGGGCAGCCCCTCACCATGCTTCCAACCCCAGGCAGTAAATCAAGGTGGTCATGGTCGTGCTTCGTATCCAGACCAGGGGAGAGGAAACTGAGTGCTGCTGCAAGTGATTCATTGCTCATTGAACATACATGTTTGTCAGGCCTTTTGATTGATGCCGTCTCCATGTGCCATGTGTGGCTGACTTTGTGAGATGCATCTTAAAAAGAGATTCCCATTGCATGTGTTGTGACTCTGCATGTGAATGGAGTGACCTTTTTTAAATTATATTCACAACACCACAACTAACACTTTCATTTTATTTGTCTGGCTTTTATGCATTATGCAAAGCATTTCAACCTAACCATATGCATACGCTATTTCAATGTGCCTTACCCGATGCACATCGGTCTGAATCACCAGATGAATTGTCAAATGCGCAAGGTAAAATAATAAAAACTCCAAATTGAGCCTTGAAATATATGTATATTAAATGCAGAATAATGCAAGGTTGTCAAAGTAAGCAATGCTGAAAGTGTGCGTTTACACTCTTGACAATGAGTAACAGGATAAATGACTGTCAGTCAGTGTGGTGTCTCCTGTATTCCGGTCAAATATCAGACTTTCTCCACTAACCCTCGACTTGGAGTCCCTCCGTCTCTCTGCCTGGTTGGCCCTTTTGTTCTAACTGACGGCAAATTGCGTGCCACGGGAAAAACAAGAAACAGGGAATTAGCTTGAGGATTATGTACATGTATGAGAGTTCCCTGCCTGCCTTCCTTTGTCCACGCTGCGCCAGGAAGTTGACATTAACGTAGTGCCTCCAGGGATGGCGACGATAAGCGCGATTACGTATTTCTATCCTCTATGTCACATGAGCACGTACACACATGCATGCATACAGAAATGCTTCAAACACACGTACTAAACACACAATTAACGTCACCAGTGTGTTTGAAGGATTATTAGCTGCTGACTGAGACACATTGAGAAAATATTAATGAGAGCCTGCAGGGATCCATGTTTTCCCCAAATTAAATTCACTGAATGTTATTGTCTCAGAAACTCCAGTTTCCTTTAACTTTTTCAGAAACACAGTAGTACAAAAATACTATTTAGCAGCTGTCATCTGATGTGTTCATATTTTTAAAGGTGGTGATTATATCTATACAGCATCACTGATAACCGACTGCTTCACAATAGCATGCACTGACGAACGTGTGTCTTACAAAGTGTGTTGTGAAATGCATTCGATCGGAGCACGGCAGCTGGCTATTCCAATGTCCCAGCTGTCTGTCTGGAAGGAAGGAGATCATGTCTTCTTGTGACAAGAGAGGACGACTAAAACTAAGGTCGAGTCCTTGCCTTGAATAGATAAGATCATGACTATCTAAATTGGCGCTGCCTATCCAAAATACGCTCCAGGATTCACGCTATGTCAATGTCAGTGGCTATAGCTTGACCAGCAGGGCATCAGGTATAGAAACTCCTACCACCTGAGCTGTATTAGGTTGGTTTAATTGCATTGCAATACATTGTTTTTTTTTTTTTTATATACAGGAATGCATTAATCATGTTTTTGCTGCCAATACAAAAAAAAAAGTAATAATCACTTTATTTGATTTCAACAATAGGGTTGTGAATAATTAAGTTACCAGATTGGATTTTTTTTTTTTTTTATTGTAGTCACATTTCAATTGACTTCAAAAACAGCAGCATCCAAATGAGTGAATATTTGACTGCATATTATAAACGAGTCATTGGTTCTGCATCAATCTGCATTAAACACACACGCGTCGAACAAAGGCACAACATGAATTAATGAAGAAGGGATTCAGGGCCGCATTGTGATGCAAATGAAAGTCCACTCTACAGCAGACCTTAAAGTGCCTCCCAGTCTGCTAGCTCTCATGGCACTAATTAGACTGACGGAATACATGGGCCATGTGGGCGGGGCTTCTCACCTGCTACTCAAGACTTCATATAGACGGTCGGCTTCCCTGTGTGCATGTTGGGTTTTGCCAAGTGAGAATGCAGTTGGTTATGCGGGGTTTGGATGTGTAGGCTATAGTAACTGCTACTGAATTCATTAACTAGATCGGACACACATTGATTTGATTGATTTATTTGAATGTGCAGTGTAAAAACACCAGCGAGGTTGCATCACATTGCCTCTGGTACAATGAGGTATTTATTTTAATTGCTTTTTTTAAACAGATTGTTCTCAGGGTTTTTTTTTTTTTTACACAGTTCGATGGAGTTTTTATCTGTTTGAGGAATGCATAGCCACACAGAGAATAATGTAAGGGTAAAATGTGCAAATGTAAATGTATAAGACCATTCTAAATGAAGTACTGTAGAGCTGCAGAGATACCCTGGCCTACACATGTTTTCCTCCAGATGCAAGAAACCATGTTTGTTTGGTACAGACCCCAACAAATGTCACATCGTGCTGGGGCGGCAGGCTGAAGGCAGCCCATGCCAATAGACTCAATAAGCTTATTAGGAAAGCGGGTTCTGTCCTGGGAGTGGAACTGGAGTCTTTGGTGGAGGTCTCGGAGAAGAGGATGCTGAGGAAACTACTCAGTATTATGGACAATGCCTCTCATCCCCTGCACGCCCCACTGGAGTCATACCAGAGCACATTCAGCTGTAGACTGAGACTACCGAAGTGCACCACAGAACACCACAGGAGGTCTTTTCTACCAGTGGCCATCAAACTGTATAAGTCCTCCCCCTTCTGCAGGAAGGACAGTTGAAACATTGGACACTGAGAACAATATCATGTACAACTTTAACACCATGTGCAATATTTTCAATATCATTGCCAATATTACTTCTATTCTTCTACTTTTATACTAAATGCATACTATTCTATTGTTGTTATTTATAACCTCTGGCACAAGAACTTCTTTCGGGATTAATAGTTTTAATTTCCCGCATGTTTAGAAGGAGAAAACATGAACACACGCGTGTGCTGTAAACCCAGCACACAACTGCTCGAAACCGGTTTGTAAAAGTCCCAAATTAACTCGTTGGAAAACGGTCCGCCTCCATGTGGTTGTGTAGGCATCGTTTGTTCCACACAGTGAACAAGCAAGTGCCCATTTCCACGTCACTCGTATTCCCAGATATGTATTTGTGTGAATAGTAAAATCACGAGGAGGGTCCATGTTTACGCTGAACGGCCAGACCCAGATGTGTAAATAGAGACCACCTGAGTGTTTACTGCGCAGAGTAACAGATGAGCCAGGATCAATGTTTATCCCGTTAAACGTGTAAATACTGCATGTTGCACCTGCAATTACACATTTATCACCCCGGGATGCCGCCTGCCATCTACTTGCAAACATAGTAGACATTTTTGGACTAAGGATTCATTTCCATAAATATATTTGTGTGTGTGCGTATGCTGTTAATATTCATGCTATTGCCCCATTTGCAAAAGCTCATCTCAACACACACAGTGTGTTTGTTGAGAAGAGCTTTTACAAATGGGATAATAGCATGAATATTAACTGCATCGCAAATGCCGGACATACACTCTGCCTTTGGTCGGATTTGCATTTCACACGCAAAGCCATTTGAAAACAGTTCCTCGTCTCTCTTGGGGGAACACCTGGTGTTGCTAGTAGTAGTGTGCGTCTCCGGTGAGTAGTAATTGCCAC
>OMKP01090240.1:0-18518 GCA_900302375.1 Bathygadus melanobranchus | reverse complement strand
ACAGCCATTCAGTTGAAATGGCCAGAAGCGGGACCGGTTCTTCCGGACCGCCTATTGATGGGTCAGGACCTCCGCAAAGCATGAGTGCCTCTGTCACACATTGTTGTTGAGAGGCTATAGGTTCGTTTGCCAACGTTTACAAATTGCAACGTACATGCACTGTGTCAAATACGAATTAAAACTAACTTTCGATTTGTACAAAAAAATTGCACAAAAAAACACCTACAAAACGACACCTACTCGATAAGCCTACTCACTGAGATTTGGATTGTGTAAAATTTTCATTTTTTGGTATTTCTTGAATCCCTACTACATACAGTATAATGCACATAGCCTTTTCATATTAATAAAAACACAATTGAGTGATTGACTGAGTGAAAGATAAATGCTAAAGAAAATAACAGCTCTTACCTGAACAATTACAAGGATTTCAAAACCATCTTTTAATTATTTCTTGGACAATGTTTCCAGTGTGGGTAGGAGTGTCAGAAATCACTCAAGTCATAGATTTAACCATTTACATGCCATGGTAATACACTTTAGTTTGGCGGTATGGTTCCACTCTTTTAGGGTGCTCCCTTCTGTAGGATCATGATATTAAATCATGACATACAGATGTCAGATACAGCATACCAACATTTGACAACAGGGAGTGCTATACAATCCCCCCATGGGGTACATCAGATATCTCAAACAATTGTGTAGGTTACATACAATACAGAGCAGAAATCTAGCTTAACTCGCAGAGAGAGTGTGTGTGAGATGGAAAGTCTTAAATTGAGTGCCTGTTCACTGCCCTGCACATTTGGTGGTAGTGCTTCTGTAAATGGTAAATGTTTCTTGTTTTGACAACAGCCACTTATCCACATCAGTGCATGAGACATGAGAATGTGTGTGATGCGCATCTCTGGTGTGGAGGTAAAGACGCTGGTGGTAAAAGCGCTATATGAAGAAAAAATGCATGTGTGTGTTGATGTGTCGCCGCTCACCGCGTGTGTTTGAGGTGTGTACTCTGTGTGGCAATAAAGGACCAATGTCCTGTGATTTAATCTTTTTAATATAAACGCAGTCCATTTAGATTGATGAGAAATAGATGGGGAATGTCGTCTTCCTGATTGAACTTTTGCTTTAGCTACATATATACATCACAAACATGGAGAGGGAAAGACAATAACATATATAAATTCATATTTAAAGGTAGTATATGTAACAATGACACAGAGTGTTTATGGGTACTGCAGTCCAAATTCACAATATTGGAGAGAGTTGTCTCTGCCGCCGCCTCCATCTGACGAGTCCTATACTCGTAGTGTTGCAACTATATGGACATTTTCACATTGGTGGATGTTTTTCTGAGAACGCCACAGAGCTGTCACTGAACTTTTTCAGAATCAGAATCAGAAATCAGAATCAGAAAAGGATTTATTGCCAAGTAATTTTCACATTACAAGGAATTTGGCCTGGTCAGTCGGTGCAACAATAAACAATAAATACAAGAACAAGAAACGATGTGATGAGGTGATAAAAAGAGAGTAAAAATTGCAGGTATTTCCCAAGTGGACAGGCTTTTTATGTCAGGTAGAATCTAGTACTATCTAATTTGATCCAGTTCTTCCGTGCTTCCATGGATGCAGCACGCTGTGTGTGTGTGCAAAGCAGTGTCTCATACATGACAACCCGGGCAGTCGACATGGGCAGTCAACTCAAACACTCCAAAACAAAAACAAAAGTTACGGCCCAGAATGGAAATTTCAAAGGAGAACATATGGTTTTGTAAATCCAACATGCAACTATAAATGTGCTCCATATAAAAGCATCTTTGATAATTCTTTAATGTATTCTTCCTTAAAACATTGTCTTGAAATGGGTCAATTATGAACATTCATAAATTCTTTCTGTGGTACAATTCGTCCTCCATAGTTTTCTATGACTTAGACACACTTGTTTAAAAACAAGATAAAAGATTTGACAGCCACTATTCCACCCCCCACACACACACACACACTCACACACACACATAAGCACACTCTCAGGCACATCCTTTGCTTGCACACTCCTATAGAACTTATTTAAAACATTGTCTGTAATTAATACAGATCTGCATCTTCAGTGTGTGACATGTTATTGAAAAATCTAAATAGGAACAAGTCACCTTTAGAGTGGAAGCATTAAAAGTGACACTGCAACATGCATCTTCTACATTTTTACTGTGTAACAGAATTCATTGCTTCCAACAGATTTTCTCAAAATTGCCTCTGCACAAAACTGCTGTTTACCAACTCCCTGGGAATAAACAACAACCTGAAAATTTTCTCTGCAAAAAGTAAACTTCTTTTCAGTGTCTTTTCTGTTCAGTGACTGGTGTGGGCTTGCTTTGTTTGCAGATCTTCTCAAATCGGCAATGCAGCTGTGAGACTGCCACTCTTATCTAATTTTCAATGTCCAGCTTTGACCTGTATATTGTCCTGATTGAGGTAACTACAGAAAAACCTATCTCACACAGGTAGGATGTGGCAAAAGGAAGGAGCTCTCCTGCTTAGCAGTGGGTAGTCCATTTCCACTCCAATCCAAAATGCAGCCAATGTCTTGGACTTAAACTGCAGCCTCATTGTTGAATCAAATGTGACATCAATGAACTGTACCTCTTCTGCAGTGCTGACGTCAGCAGCTGGTGTTGCACTGAAGGGGTCTCTGATCCAGTCATATTTTGCACATATCCTGCACTGGGAAAGACCTCTGGAAATGGTTTTGCAGGACAGGCATATGAGTTTTCATACATGGGATCGCTGTGTTCTGAAGCTTGTTGACCTCGATGAATGTTTTCAGGTTCTCAAATGAGTCTATATTCTCCTCTTTCACTCAGTGCTCCCACATCTCCAGTTTTTTTGTGAATGATGTGATTTATGTGATCTTACTTCCTATGTCCTTAGTGATTGGCTGATAGGGGATGGGTCTTTGTCAGCTATGTCATAATTGCAATACTGTACAAGGAGGTATCATGTTGCCATATTCAACTCAAAAGATCTCAAAAGAAAAATGTAAAAGAAAATGATTATAAATTATTTTATTTTAAATAAAATAATTTATTTGACCACAGATATAAGATTAAAAAAAATAGTTTAACTTTGTGCCAAGAATAATATAGGCTACTGACTAGTCAAGTTCAGTTAGTTGTCAGCTATGGCCATGAAGTGGGCTTTGTTTCTTTGTAGTTCTTCTCCTTTCTTTGTAGACATACAAGGAAACCGTATGAATTGTTGTTATTATTGTGTTTTTACTTTTTAAAGCTGACCTTCCAGTACCACCTCCTCATCGTAAGAAACATTTCTACGAAGTTTTCTACTCTATTTCACTATCTAATGCACTATGTGTTTCTTGCACAAATAAAGCATCAAGTCTCTTATAATTAAAAAGTTCAGAAAGAGAAGCTATTTTAAAACAAACAAACCCTAACCCTAACCCTAACTCATTTAATTTTAGAGTGCCAGTTCTAAAATCACACATGGTTTTAAAAGGGCAGGGCTGCAACAACAAGAACACACTTATACAATAAAAGAGAGAAAACGTTCATTTAAAAGATGTCATCATTAGAAGTGTAGAGGTTACTGAAGCATTCAACAGGAAAAATTATCTTTAAATGATTCCCTAGATTATAGCTTTTACTTCATTTATTGATTACGTGTTTTTAATTATTGCCCACAATTTCCTGATCAGTGAATACATTTTCAGATTGTTCTCCAGTGTTCTTTTTTAGGCCTATGCATCTTACTGAATCAATGATTGCCTTTAGATCAGTAAAATGCTTTCCTACTTGTATTCTGTGCCCTTTTGCTTTATCTAAGAATTGTTTGATGCGTTCAAAAGAAGTGTCTTCTTGGGGTTGAGAATCATTCATAAATTCAGACTCATCAGATGAAAAGGGGGGGGTGGCAGCAGCCGGGGGCACCACCATAACACTGCGGACAATGGCCAAAATTCCCTTCCTATCCGCATTTAAAACATTTCAAATTGTGTGTTTTCAAAAAGTGGACAAGACTGTGTAATCAAAGTTCCGTACCTTGAATTTCAAAGCCAGATTAAGGTCGACTCCATAGTACATATCTTGTGAACGAAAGAACGTGCTTTAACTGGAGGGATTTGCACCCTACGAATACCATTTTTATGGGAGACGCCAGGTATCCGCCAGGTATCCTGTCAATCTCAGTTCTCTCTCCAGCGCCTCATTCCTTATGAACAAGAGGGACATTAGAAATCATCACTTTTTTGCTGGGTTTACCAGCTGCAGAACCTGAGTAAATATATTACACTTTCTCCCCCTCCACCAAACTGCACTCTTCTACAGGCAGCGGAGGAGAGCTTTACTGCATGCTGCTGTGAAAGCTTCTCCCCACCCGCATCCAAACTGCCAAGCTGGTAACGACGTTAACGAAAACATAAACTCAAACAAAAATCGATAACACACGCTAACCAACTTTTCTATGAATGATTATTTATTATTATTATTATTATTATTATTATTGTTATGGATTGTAAACGCTAATAGCTCTGGCTCTGATTTGAAAATTAGCGACTACATATATATTCCCGGTAAGCAGGTCTCCACAATGTGGCCGTAAATGTTTTCCTGCCATGAAAACTGCGACATTGCATACTTGGATTCAGTGTGTGTGTGTGTGTGTCGACTCAACATAGGGATCAAAACCCAGCAGCACACTGTAGTCATTGTCATGTGACAATTAAATAATTGGAGGACAAACAACAAATGTTGTACTGTATTAACAAAGATAATGTTTGTTCATTTAAAAAAAAACAACAACATTCATTTCACACAAACATTATAACTAAGTGCTATGGATCCAAGAGGAGATTAGATTCAAGTCCTAGTTGGGTAAGTGGGAGTGGTTTAGGGAGGAGAGGTGGGGGGTAAGGAGGGAAGCTATGCAGAGTCCAGGGGAACTCTGAACAGGTGAGTCTTGAGTTTCTTGCCGAAGCTGATGAGTAACTTGACATCATTCAGCGGTGCAAGAACAGAGAAGAGTTGTGACTTGGCGGAGCGACATTTGCTTGCTCTTAGTGATGGTGGTACCAGCTGGTCAGCTTCCTGCCATTCAAACTTGCTGTCTTCATTGACACATTGCATACTTGGATTCAGTCAAGGTATTCTCCTGAAGCGGTTTGTAGGATATGTTACTCGTGTTACCTCTATGCGTTCGTCTCTATGCTACGAAAAATAGTGCGCAATTATTCGTACATAATCCTACGAATTTCCAGCAACACGAGCAATCAGTGCGCCTGCAGCCGACATTACTTTGAAAATGTAATATTATAAGATAGTTTGGCCATTAAAATATGTTTTTATAACATTTCAACTACGGTTAGGGTTAGGGTTAGGTTTAGGGTTAGAAGATTAGAATGTTTTAATAACTAACAAACTAAAGATTGTATACATTCACTAAACGAATATTATGACAATAAAATGCACATTTCTCGCTAGAAATGTTATCAAAATGTATTTTAATGCTCAAACTTACAATATTACATTTTCCACCGAGAATAAAAGTAATGACGGCTGCAGGGGTTTGCGCAGGCGCTGGATTATGTACGAATAATTGCGCATTCTTTTTTCCGTAACATATCCTACGAGCCGCTGATGAGGATGAGTCTGATTCACTGTGTGTGTGTGTCGTTGGTTCATGTAGGCTCTGTGAATACCTATCAAGACTGATTGCAGTTTTAATTTATTTGTATTTTTTGAATATTTTAAATGAACAAAAAATGTAGTATGTGTGTGTTGAAAACGCACAATAACATCAAAACCTAACTATTAATAATCATTTTTAGGGGAAAATTAGCGATCCTGTTAATCCCCTCGTTCTCATCTCTTCTGGACACGCAGTCAGTGCCAAAACCAGTTGTGTCACGTCCGGCACTGTTGCGACAGTGCAGTGCTTTACGTGCATCGTTCTGTTTTATGTCACTGGTTTTATGTTGGGTGAATTGTGTTGAATAAATAAAGTACGTTTTCAGCCGCCCCAAATTCAAGATCTCCAAATCCATTTGAGAGGAGAACTTTATTATGAGCGATGTTGTATCTGAAATGCGCCACACACTGTGGCATTATACTAAGTGTCCAAGAAGCTTAACCCCCGGATGCAGCCATCAAAATTAACCGCTGCCCGGACAGAGCTCCACACATCCACACACGCCTCCCCGCCTTCGTCATGATGTCAAATTAACTTAATTACAGTCTTACTTTAGTAACAGTGACAAAAAACGTCCAGCTCGCACCCAGCAGGTGGTTGCATAATTCCGCTCGTTGCCCCACCAAGTGGCCAGCGCAGGAGCCGCCACTGTGTAGCTCAGTGGTTGTCAAACTATTTTTACTAATGTACTAACATTTTTTCAGCCAAGTGCCCCTTTAAAGTTCAAGTTATATGCTCTTATTGGAAAGATACACTAAACTATGTTACTATTCTGATTTACTAAAATGTATTAAGATGGTATTGTGGAATTATTTTACAATTGTTCATAACCATTAAAACATGTTCATGTTCCGAGCACCCCCTGCAGTCCAAAGGGTACACGTACCCCCATTTGAGAAACACTGGTCTAGCTGACAGACACATCATATTGACATGCTTTTCTCATCTCCTGATGATTTAATTAATGTGCTGGCTAGAATTATTTAGCATAGTCATTAAGTCAGTGATTTTCTTAACTGAATGTTGAAATGTAAGTAAATAAATGAATACAAATAGTGAGACAGACATTTCTAGTGCTGATAATCATGCTTTATTAAATCAATAATGAATATCACTCAAGGAGGTCACAAACATAGTTAATGCTACAATTCTAATTTAATCAAACCACAGGGCGATCCGCCACCCCTCTCTCTCCCCCTCTCTCTCTTTCCTGGGGGAAGGTATAGCCGGTGAACAGGCTGAGGGGGTCCACGGCCCCTGTTTACTGGGGAGTTTCTAAAGCTAACACACAAACACACTGTAGACCTCCAAGAGCCAGCTCTGACTCTGCAAACAAGCTCCAGCATGAAGCCTCTTCTTTTAGGCCAGGCGATGGTATGTCTGAGGTCATGTTGGAGGTCGTGTGCCAGAAACAGAGCACAAAAACTAAAACAATGCTCAGAAAGTGCAGGCCGCTCGCACTCTGGGCATGTCATTTAAATGGTGGTATGACACGGTCAGTCTGAGCACAAGACCAGTTCATGCTGCTTACATGAGGGTAATATGCAAACAGCACTCAGGGTCTTATACTCATGTTACATTTCATAGATACTGTAACATCACACGCAGAGGCGTGTGCATATTTAGAGTTTTGTCTCTGAATCTTGTTCATAACGTCAACAGGGAGCCTCTCTACCTGTTGAGGCAATCTTAAGACTTCAACTTATTGTTGAGGCACAGTGTTTTAGTTTCTACGTTTCCATGGGTATTCGTTTCATTTAAAACTTTCTCCTGTGAAAACATTTCATTGCTTTTGTTTCAGTTAATATTGTCATAAATAACAATTCATACATTTTTCATAACCGTTAAATTCGGCTATATACATTATGTACATGTCCCAGAAAAGTGGTTCAAAAATCCTAAGTCATAATTATCCAATATGGCACAGTTTATAACAACTTTAGACTTTAGTCTAGTTTGGCATAAATTAATGTCAAGTTTGGTATAAAAATAGTTCATATTTACAAGAACAGAAATCCAGGTCTTTATCAAGTAAGAATATTTGAGCTAATTCAAAAAATAAAAAGGTTGTGATGGAGGGGAGGGAGACAGAAGTGTTTCAGTTTTACATAGACCGAATGTGAACAGTTGCAGAGTCGAAGCCAAACTCGTTGGAGAGTCTGAGGGTGTAGGCTCCAGCGTCCGCCTCCTTCAAAGCACAGATCTTCAGGGAGGTGTGCTCATCGCAGCTCTCCACATGTGTTCTTGTGGTCCATGTGTTCTTGGAGTGGCTCAGTCTCCTGTTTGATGCCAGAGACACCTGCACATGGAGAGGTTTACATCAGTTTAGCATTAAACATTAGTTTAATGCTCTGGTAAAGAATAAATATCATCAAAATAAGACACTGCAACTGAAATGACAATACCGGTCTGGGTTATCAAACCATTGTTACCGTCTCTCCTGGTAAATGGACTGGTAAATGGACTGCATTTATATAGCGCTTTTATCCAAAGTGCTTTACATTTGCCTCACATTCACCCATTCATACACCGATGGCGGTGTCAACCATACAAGGTAACAACCAGCTCGTCGGGAGCAGTTAGGGTTAGGTGTCTTGCTCAGAGACACCTCGACAATTAGCTAGGCGGAGACGGGGATCGAACCAGCAACCTTCCGGTTGCCAGACAACCGCTCTACCCCCTGAGCTACTGTCGCCCTGGCTTCAATAAAATATCCATTACAAATATAATTTGGCAAAATGACTTCCTTGTACCAATTTTGCTGAAGATCCCACAAAGGTAAATAATGGCAATATAGCACTTTCATCTTTTGGAATCAATGTGCGTCGGTCAGTGCAGAGTTTGTGGACAGTATAATAGGGAATCGCCATGAAAAGTACTTTACAAAATGTCTTATCAAAAGCAAGACCCAAGTGCTATATTGCTATTGTTTACATTTGTGGAAGACGTGAAAGGCTCTTGAGCAGAATCGGTGATTTGGACAAATTATATTGATAATGGATGTTTCAGTGAAGCTAGCAGAGAGAGACATTTATGATGGTTTCACCCAGACCGGTATTGTTCTTTAATTAACACTAAATCATTAGCTACTTTTTAGGTTATGTCAAATCAACCAATAAACAATACATAACTATTGTAATAACTAGCCCACTAACCGTCTTGTTGTTTTGCTCAGGTGCGTTTTGTCCCTCGATGCCATGTGCATCTGAATCTGGTTTGGTTGGAGACAGAACCCTTTCAGAGGGTGTAGGAGACTTGGCGGTTTGTGGGGACTTTACTCTCTTGGGTGACTTGATTGGTTCAGGGGACTTGAGTCTTTGGGGTGACTTGATCGGCTCGGGGGACTTTGCAAGCGGAGATTTGGCCTCTGGTGAAACGACCCTAGGAGAAGCTACCAATTTCTCTTTTGATTCAGTCTTGCGGATGGTCAAGGTGAAATGAGCTTCCTGTTTACCTGCAGAATTCTCTACCAGCAGAGTGTAGCTGCCCTCATCAGATGTTTGAACAGAAGAAATCTCGAAGGTAGAGCTGTGTTGAGTAGAGGCAATGTGGTGCCGGGCAGAGGAACCTATAGTGACCCCTTCATGCAGCCAGGTAATAGAAGGTGTTGGATCACCCTCAACATCACACTCAAATTTGGCAAGGTCTCCCTCTTCCACAATGAGGGACTGTGGTTTCTTTGTGATCTTGGCTGGAAGGCTAGGCTTCTCCTTCTCTTTCTTCTCAACAACTGTGGTGGTTTCCTGGACAGTTTCCTGGATAGTTTCCTGGACAGTTTCCTGAATGGTGGTCTTTGAAGAGGAGACGTGGTACACCTCTGTCTTGGTCATCTCAGGGAGATGGGCGGATGGTGGCTCCTCCTCCTTGCGGAATGAAGAGAAGGTAGCATATTCTGCTCCTGATACATCCAGTGTGGCGTAGTCTGATGTCTCTCCTTTGGCATTCGCGCAGACAACACGGTAGGTACCAGCATCCTCTGTAACACACTCAATGATCTGGAGAGTCAGCACACCACTGATGTTGCTCATGTGGTACTTCTCACTCTGGTGAATATGGTTTCCATCATGGAACCACTTGATTTCAGCTTCAGGTCTGGCTTGGATGTTGAGAGAAAACTTGGTGTTAGAGCCATAGGGTATGCGGTGTGAGCGCATCCTGATGGTGATGCGTGGGGCATGGTCCAGACTAAAAGGTGCCTGGCTCACCACATCCACCTTTCTTTCCACTGACCTCCTCTCTGACCTCAGAGCCTGCTTCCTCACTTCGTAGCGTGACAGGAAGTCGACTTTGGGAAAGGTAACATCTTCTTTGGAAGCCCTCTCAGTGGTAGGGGATCGCTTCTCAGGCTCAGGTGGAGGAAGCTTCTTGATTGGTTTAGGAATAAATGCAGAGGCTACAGAGGAGATGTATTCAGATTCAACTGCTTCAGAAACTGTGGAGGTAGTAACAGTTGTCTCTTTTCTCGAGACTCTTGTCTTTTCCTCAAACTCCATGCGTTTGAGCTCGCTCTTGTAGGAAGTGATTCTCTGGTTAGTTTTGTGTGGGCGCAGCAGTTCCTGGTCCTCCTTCTCCTCGTAAACTCTTTGCTTCTGCCTGGGAGGTCTGAAGGTGGCCTTGTCGTGTCTCTGGCGCAGCTGGACAAAGCTTGGGCCTGCCTCATATTTAGATGGGATGCGATAAGAGTCATACCTCTTGACATTTTCCATCTCTTCATCATCGCTGTAGACTCTTCTAGGTGAGGAGGGGCGCAGGGCTGACAGCTCAAACCGTACCGGGCTGAGGCTGGGGGGAGACCAAGAGTAGCCAAGCTCCAGTTCCTCCTCCAGACGAAGCCTTTCCTCCTCAGTTCTCTTCATTGTCAGGTACTCATCTACAGGCAGCAGGAGCTCCTCATCAGAGAAGTCTCCCAGAGATCTTCTCCTGATCCTGTTGTACGCCTCCATCTCAGGGGAAGGAGTGCGGTGCCTCGCAGGCCTCACCGTCTCCAGGTCATCCTGGCTCACTGATGGAATGCGCCACTTAAGCTTGTACTGGTCTTTAATTCTTGGCAACGGCACCTCGTAGAACTGATCCCACCTGGAGAGACGGATGCGCTTCAACCTCTTCTGGTGAATCTTATCCATTGGCTCAGGGAACTCATACTGATCACGCAGCTTCTTGTACCACTTCATGTCAGAGAAAGGCTTGAAGTGTTTGATCTCTACATCCTCTTCCAGGGCAGCTGGGTTGACGATGCGAGGGGCTGGCACATCGTAGGGCATGCGCATCCTCTTCTCATCGGCCCGTTTCTTCTTTTCTTCTTTCTCCTTTTGTATCTCAGCCTCTGTCTTTTCACCCTTCTTTGTTGTCACAGCAGGTTTGAACATGGTAGCTGCTTCTCTGACTGCCTGCATGGCCACAGGTGGCAGAGGCATAACATCAGTGCCAGATAGAATCTGAGAAAGCCTCACCTTCTTGTCCAAGGCCTCCTTCTCAGCTAACTTCTTCTTGTCCTTCTCACTCATCTCAAACTCCTTCTTTACATGAGTGACACGTTCCACCTTCAGAGTGGCTTGACAACTGGCCGATCCAGCAGAGTTGGTGGCAGTGACTCTGTATATCCCAGAGTCTTCAGGGAGAGTGTCTCTTACGTGCAAGATGAAGTAATCCAGGCCCTCGTGGACAACCTCAATAGACGGACCAAAGGCCAGCGGTGTGCCATCCTTCTCCCACTTCAGCTCAGGCCGGCCAGAAACTCTGATCTCAAAGCGCACATTCTGGCCCTCCCTGCAGTCAACATTAGCAAGCAGACGCTTGAACATGGGCCGCAGGGTGAGGTCTGCTGCCTTGGGTCGAGGAACAACAGTGAGGCGAGCCTTGCAGCTGTCATCCCCATACCTGTTACGAGCCACAACGCTGTACTCTGCATCGTCTTCCACATCCAGGTGGTGAATGATGAGTTGGTACAGACCCTTATCGTTAACGAAGGTGTATTTCTTGTCATCACTTCCGGGGATAAGCTTCTGTCCAGATTTATGCCAGATGACGCGAGGTTCAGGGTGCACGGTAATGGTCACACCAAAGCGCAGGTCCTCTCCAATGTAGGCGGTGCGGTTGACCAGAGGCAGGGTGAACTCTGGTGGCTTCTGCAGCATCCTGGCAGTGTCAACTCTTCTCTTCATCCTCTTCACCACACGGGCGGTGAAGAAGTCACGGTAAGATCTGACACCGTTGATGAAGAGTTCAGCATAGGCACTGTCCTCTCCATACTCATTAACTATCTTGCATCTGTAAGTGCCGTCATCGGACCTTGTGACCTTGTTAATGGTGATTACAGCCACACCATCCTCATAGTCTATCTCATACTTATCCCCAGCCTCAAGCTGCCTGACACCACAGTACCAGGTCACCTCAGTTGTGCTGTCATAGTTTTCAATGTTGCATACGAACTTGGCATTGTCTCCTTCATTGACAATGGAATGGCTAATCTGCCCTGCTATGGGGCCATGCTCAAATGGAGCAATCTTCACCTTGGCAATGAAGACTCCCCTCTGTGATCGGATAGAGCCACCGCTGGCCACACGAGCAGCAGAGACCACCGTGTTCCATTCTTTCCTCACCATGGCCTGGTAGTATCTCTTATGCCTGCTGGTCTGCATCATCCTGGTACTCAGCTGTTCTGCTGGCCTCTTCAGCCAGGGATGTTCCAGGGCCTCAACGGCTCTCATACGGTGCTTGCGGTCCTTGGTGATCAGGCGGTCTGTGAAATCTAAAGACTCAACACTGACCTGCTTAAAGCATTCATCATCGTAGCTGTAGGCTGCATTGGAGATGTTGTCGACCATCTGCTGGGTGGTTTCAGCATTGAATGGATTCAAGCCACTGAGGAGCACATAGGCCAGGACACCAACAGACCACATGTCTGTCACAGTGCTCACCAGGTCACACTGGTGGATCTCAGGAGCAGCGTACTCAGCCGTGGTATACTGGATCTTGATTTGGTCTCCGGGAGTCAGGTGTCTGGACTGGCCCAACTCAATGATCTTTACATTAGAGCTGGTTCTTGTTGTGTACACAATGTTCTCAGGTTTGATGTCAAAGCACCCATAGCTTTCATCATGCAGGAACTCCAGAGCTGAGCAGACCTGTCTGATGTAGTTGACAATCTCACACTCATTAAGCTCAAAGTCGGCCATGTTGAGGCGCTCGAAGATGTCAACACCAGAGATGAAGTCGTAGATCAACACCAGCTCCTCGGGACTGTCGAAGGACTCTTGGAGAAGGAGGAAGTTGGCGTGTTTGGCCACATTCAGTGTGGCAATTTCTTTCTTAACAATGGCCTGGTCTGCACCCCTCACCTTAACAAACTTGGCCATGTATGTCTTCTCAGAGCTTGTTTCAATACAGCGGTGGACGATACCAAACTGACCTCTGCCCAGCTCCTCAGCTATCGCAAACTTGTTGTGCAAATTGCTGGCTCCGGAGTGTGGAGCTTTGCTCCTGGGCACACTGCCTGTATCATCAACCTCCCTGTCATACAGGAGAACTCTGGATTTGTCCTCCTTAGTCATGACTGGACCGGTGGTCTCAGAAGGAGCACTTTGTCCAAACTTGTTGACGGCGATGGTTCTGAACTGGTAGCTGGTTCCTCCAAACAGGTTGATGACAGTGTAGTGGGTGTCACGAGCCTGGGCGACACGCTCCCACCTCTCTGCCGTGGTGGGACACTTCTCTATGATATAGCTGACAACCTTGCTGCCGCCATCGTTTGCTGGGGCCACCCAGTTGAGGGTCACAGAGTCCCGAGAGACATCGCTGGCTTTGATGTCACGTGGAGGATCTGGGACATCAGCTACATCTAGCTCAACTGTCTGCTGATCGATGCCGAAGCGATTCTTGGCACAGACGATGTAGAAACCAGCATCCTTCTTCTCCACTCCATTGGGGAAGACCAGGGAGGTGAATGACCTTGTGACGATGACCTGGTAGTAGCCGTTGTTGTCAATCAGGTCCTGTCCCTTCTGCCAGGTGATAACTGGGTCTGGCTTGCCACCAAAGGGAATCTTTATGTTCACCATCTCTCCTCGCAAGGCAGGGATGGCTTCTTTATCCTTAAGGTTCTTTGGCAAGTGGATTTTGGCAGGAACTACAAAAAAGATGATAAATGAGTTAATTACAGGGTAGTATACGAATATACAATTGTTATACATTGTTATACAATTGTTAACATCTAGCAATGTGAGAGTAGTCTCTTGTAACTTACCCTCCACATCCAGTGACACTGTAGCACAGATGGACCCTCCCTGATTTGTCGCTCTGATCTGGTAGATGGTGGAGTCTTCCTCATCAGCTTCAGAGATGACCAGCTGGTGGTAGCCCCCTTTGAACTCCTGGATCTTGATCTTCTTTCCATCGGAGTGGATCTCCTTCCCGCGTCTGAACCATTTAATCACAGGTTTGGGCTTTCCAGTGATCTTGCAAACCAGCGTGGCGTTACTCTTGTGTTTGACACTCAGGTTCCTGAGCTCCTCCTTGAAGGCAGGTGCCCGGACATCCACAGCCATGGTGGGAACCATGGGAGCCGTCTCCTCGCTGTAGTCGCTCTGTCCACCCAGGTTTTCACATTTCACACGGAAGATGTACTCAGTGCCCTCAGTGAGGCGCTTGACAGAGAATACAGTCTGTTTGATCTCGTCGGTGGTCACCGGAGTCCAGTCACCCTTCTTATCCTTCTTCTCCAGGCAGTAGCTCTTGATCTTGGATCCTCCATCGCTGCTAGGAGGCTTCCAGGAGACCACACATGAGTCTCTGGTGATTCCAGAGACCACAGGCGACAGTGGCGGGGATGGCCTCTCTGTGGAAGAGTTGAAGGAAGCTTTTTACATCTTCATGTATAGTATGCAAAGACTTTAAATATATGTGTCTCAAAATGTAATATAATAATAATGTAATACATCATAAATAGTATTATATATAACTGTTATTTAAAGTTATTAGTGAGCTTAATTACCATCAGTTGACTGATGAGGATATATATCAAGGATATATATCATAAAAATACATCATGTGTAATATATAATAATCATATATAAAGTGTTGCTCACCCAGTTGACTCTTGATGAGGATGGGTGCAACCAGCTCGAGTGGCTCACTGTTGCCGTAGCGATTCTGAGCGTACACACGGAAGAAGTATCCGGCACTGTCGACCAGGTTGGGAACACGACACGACAGGCCGTTGATGGAGGAGGACACCAGCTCCCAGTTGGACCCCTCCTTGTCCTCTCGCTTCTCCACAATGTAGTTGGAGATCATGGAGCCTCCATTGTCCTGTGGAGCCTTCCAGCTGATAATCACAGAGTTCTTCAGCAGAGCATCCAGGGTGATTGGACCCTGGGGGATGTCAGGCTTGTCTGCAAACACAGGGACAAACTACTTCAACACCAGTATATATTACTTTAATACCAGTACTACTACTTTAACCAGTACACACTATTATATATACTGTATATCTGTGGTATGCTATATATTTTGATTGACATACCATAGATTTCCACATTGAATGCGGTGTCGGCCCGCCCAAAGTGGTTGTGCAGGCGGATTCTGTATTTTCCTCCGTTGACTCTGCGCTGGACGTTCTTGATGACCAGGTGGGTGTAATGCTCGGTGGTCTCGATGCTGATGTCCTCTGTGTTCTCCAGGGTCTGAGCACCATGGAGCCACATGATCTTGGGCTCAGGACGTCCGATGTACACGGCGTGGATGCGCAGGGTGGTGCCCAGCCCAGCGTAGTAAGTATCCTTCAGGGGATAGTCGGGATGGAAGCTGGGAGCCGCCTCCAGAACCAGCGCTCCGGTGGTCTCTGCATCCCCAGCGTCATTTATGGCCTTGCAAGTGTACTCTCCCTCATCTTCCTGCTGGTCAGTCATGATGGACAGTGTGTGGTTGCGACCGTCAGAGCTCATCTCGTACTTGCGGGACCCCACCACCTCCTTGCCGGCATGGTACCATTTAATCTCGGGCATGGGTCGGCCAATGATCTGGCACTTCATGACCGCTGGCTGGCCCAGCTTAGTGGTCACCTCATCCATCTCCTTCCTCAAGCTTGGTTTGGTTTCCACTGAAAGCACACATCATACCATTATTATTTAACACATGTCATAGGTATTCTTCCACCAAAGCAAGTATAAAATATGAATCTACGTGCTGATCAAAGCTTCACTGACCACTGAGTTTCGTCTTGATGCATGTTGCGGTCCTGCGAGGTCTGCTGAGGCCCGTCTCGTTCTCAGCAAACACTCGGAATTCATACTCTGTTGCCTCGGCCAGGCCCGGCATGGTGAACTCCTGCTCCTTCAGCCTCTGTTTGTTGCACTTCTTCCAGCTGCTTTCGCTGGACTTCCTGTACTCCACCCAGTAGCCCAGTACCTCCTTCCCTCCATCACACTTAGGGGCCTGCCAGCGGATGGCGATGAAGTTATTTGCCACATTCACTGTGTCAATTTCCCCGGGCTGGCTCGGCTTGTCTGGAAAACAGATCACCAATTCACTTTCAGTCCAAAATCAGCTTCCTAGTCTTTGTAAAACACATTAGACAGTAAACAGAGCTTTACTGTTTACTGTAAAATGGAATATTGGAAACGCTTACCGAATGGATCTTTGCAGGTGACAGGTTCAGACGGCAGTCCGGCATCGCTCTCACCGATGTCATTAACGGCAACAATGCGGAGCAGATACTCGGCGTCAGGCGTGAGTCCCGACAGAGTGAACATAGTGGAAGTGATCTTTGTCGGGTGACGAGACCATGTCTCAGTGGACACAACCTTGTACTCCACAAAGTAGCCGGTGACAGCGGAGCCACCATCGTCCTTGGGTCTGGTCCAGGCCAGAGCCACCGAGCTCTTGGTCACGTCCATGATCTCTGGTGGAACGCTGGAGGGCTCGGGAACACCTGGGGACAGCCATTCACATTAATATTAATCATACTAATAATACTTCAGTTATCAGGTAATTTATTGCTTACGTGTCATCCACATAAAATGTGAAAGGTAAAGAAATAAACAACATGGTGAACATGAAGTGTTTCCATGGCAACAGTGAAGATTAGCCAGTACTCACACAGAAGAGTCTTGGGCACCAGGGGTTCTTCAGATTTGAGTGAAGCACTGACACCGAAGGAGTTCTCTGCAGTGACTTTGAAATGGTACTCTGTTCCCTCTTTCAGACCCTTCACCACAAGCTGGGTGTCAGTGACTCTGGAGTCCACAGTGTACCAGGCATTCCTGCTGGCCTCACGTCTCTCTATGATGTAGCCCAGGATCTCTGAACCACCATCATCACTGGGAGTCTTCCAAGACACCTTAACGGAGTTGGCCTGGACCTCCTTGAAGCTCAGAGGTCCCTCAGGGGCGGTGGGGCGTCCAATGACCTTTACCTTGATCTGAGCCTTCTTCTTGCCAACCTTGTTTTCTAGCAGGAGGTCATAGACACCGGAGTCGCTCCTCTCTGCTCCCTTGATCACTAACTCGCTGGCGTCCTCAGTGGTGGCAATCATGGCCTTCTCTGAGATGTTGCTGCCAACCTTCGACCACTTGCAGGTGGGATGGGGTTTCCCCTTGACTGGCAGAGACAGCCTCACCACCCCTCCTTGCCTCACGACATACACATCCTTGTACTTCAGTTCTAGGTCATAATCGGGGGATTCTGTGGGACAGAAAAGGGTTATTCAGGTTACAGCTACACAATAACAGCCCAATGTTGTGCCCCATGTTGGACATTCTACTGGGTCAACTCAGCTCATGATAATATTGGGAGTTTAAAGTTTCCATTCAATGACATTTATAATGTAATATTAAGCAATGTTAAGATTGAAGATTATAATGCTATAATGATTATTGATATGATTATTATGATTTAAAGAGCGCAGTGTGAAAGTGATCCTTACCAAGCATCTCGGTTACTTTGATGGTTCCTGGAACCTCGGCCGGGTCTCCAGAGCCACCGGCGTTGCACGCCATGACGCGGAACTTAAACTCATCCCCCTGGGGCATCTTGGTCAGGGTGTATTCGCAGATCAGGGACGGTGTGGTGTTGCACTTGATCCAAGCCAGAGTTCCTACCTTCTGCATCTCAATGAGGTATCCATCCACCCTGGCGTCTCCCTCGTCATCAGGAGGGCTCCAGGCCAGTGACACTGATGACTTGGTGGTGTCCGTGATCCTGGGGTTCTGAGGGCACCCAGGAGGGTCTGGAGGGGAATACAGAGGAATACATATATATATATATATATACACAGTATATATATATACATATATATATGTAGATATACACATATGTATGTATACACAGCGTATCTGTTCATTACTGTTCATATGTTGCTCCCCTCCGGCAGGAGGCTGCGGGCCATCAGGACCAAAACCTCACGCCACAAAAACAGTTTCTTCCCATCGGCAGCTAGCCTCATCAACAAGACCCGGGACCCCCACTGACCACTTACACCCCCCCACCACAGACACTATACGTTACATTAACGTACTGTTTTTAGGACCAGTCTAATGCGTTACATTAACGCTCCCCTGTCACAGTGGGAACATTTTTGTTGTACTGTAAATTGTATTGTAAATACCTGCAATTTTTACTCTTTTTTTATCACAGCCTATGTTTCTTGTTCTTGTTCTTGTATTTATTGTTTATTGTTGCACCGACTGACCAGGCCAAATTCCTTGTAATGTGAAAATTACTTGGCAATAAATCCTTTTCTGATTCTGATTCTGATTGTGATATACATATATAGACAGGACATTATGCTATCCAAACAGGTGAGTAAGGTTTAGTGCTCTC